>JXTC01000419.1:199683-236004 GCA_002914845.1 Trema orientale
TCCTTGTTTTGAACTCTCTCTAAAGAGAATGACCTGAATTGACCGAAAATTACCAATAAGGAAAACTAGGCGCTAGATACAACGTCTTGAGTTCTAGACCAACAAATACTCTTTATTTGGTACCTTGAGATATTAGGTATGTTTCGGGGAACAAAATTCTTGTTTTGAATACTTTCCCAATAGTATGACTGAAATTCACCGAAAATTGCCAATTGGGAAAACTAGATTTTAGATACAAAGAATTGAGTTCTAGGCCAACAAAAACTATTTATTTGGTACTTTGAGATATTAGGTAAGTTTCAAGTAATAAATACCTTGTTTTGAACTCTCACGAAAGAGAATGATCAAAATTGACCAAAAATTACCATTTGGGAAAACTAGGTGCAAGATGCAACGAAATGAGTTCTAGACCAACAAATATTCATTATTTGGTACCTTGAGATATTAGGTGAGTTCAACAAACTTCGTGTTTTGAACACTCTCTGAAGATAATGACCAAAATTGACCGAAAATTGTTAATTGGGAAAACTAGATGCTAAATACAAAGAATTGAGTTCCTGACCAACAAATACTCTTTTATTTGGTACTTTGAGATATTAGGTACGTTTTGAGCAATAAATTCCTTGTTTTGAACTCTCTCTAAAGAGAATAACTAAAATTGACCGAAAATTGCCATTTGGGAAAACAAGGTGCTAGATACAATGATTTGCATTCTGGACCAACAAATAGTCTTCATATGCTACCTTGAGATATTAGGTATGTTTTGAACAACAAACTCCTTGTTTTGAACTCTCTCCAAAGAGTATGACCAAAATTGACCGAGAATTGCCATTTGGGAAAACTGGGTGCTATATACAACGAAATGAGTTCTAAACAACAAATACTCTTTATTTGGGACCTTCAGATATTGGTCAAGTTTCGGGCAACAAACTCCTTATTTTGAACTCCCTCCAAAAAGTGACCAAAATTGACCGAAAATTGCCAATTGGGAAAACTAGGTGCTAGATACAACGAATTGAGTTCTAGACCAACAAATACTCTTTATTTGGTACCCTGGGATATTTGGTAAGTTTCGGGCAACAAGCACCTTGTTTTATACTCTCTCTAAAGGGAATGAACAAAATTGACAGAAAATTGCCATTCTAGAAAACTAGGTGCTAGATACAATGAAATGAGTTCTGGGCTAATAAATAGTCTTTACTTGGTACCTTGAGATATTAAGTATGTTTTGGGCAAGAAACTGCTTATTTTGAACTCTCTTCAAGGAGAACGATCAAAATTGACCGAAAATTGCCATTTGGGAAAAATAGGTGCTATATACAACGAAATGAGTTCTAGACCAACAAATACTCTTTACTTGGTATCTTGAGGTGGAAGGTAGATTTCGGTCAACAAATTCCTTGTTTTAAACTCTCTTCGAAAAGAATGACCAAAATTGACAGAAAGTTGCCAATTGGGAAAACTTTGTGCTAGATACAACGAATTGAGTTCTAGACCAACAAACACTCTTTATTTGGTACCATGAGATATTAGGTAAGTTACAAGCGTCAAAATCCATGTTTTGAACTCTCACTAAAGATAATGACCAAAATTGAACAAAAATTGCCAATTAGGAAAACATAGTGCTAGATACAATGAAATGCGTTCTAGACCAACAAATACTCTTTATTTGGTATCTTAAGATATTAGGCAAGTTTCAGGCAACAAACACCTTGTTTTGAACTTTCTCCAAAGAAAATGCCCAAAACTGATCGAAAATTGCCAATTGAGAAAACTAGGTACTAGATACAATGAATTGAGTTCTAACCCAACAAATACTCTTTATTTAGTACCTTAAGACATTAGGTAAGTTTCGGGCAACAGACTCGTTGTTTTGAATTCTCTACAAAGGGAATGACCAAAGTTGACCGAAAATTGCCATTTGGGAAAACTTGGTGCTAGATATAACGAATTGAGTTCTAGACCAACAAATACTCTTTATTTGGTACCTTGACATATTAGGTAAGTTTCGGGCAACAAACACCTTGTTTTGAACTCTCTCCAAAGAGAATGACCAAAATTGACCGAAAATTGCCGTTTGGGAAAACTTGGTGCTAGATACAACAAATTGAGATCTAGACCAACAAATACTCTATATTTGGTACCTTGAGATATTAGGTATGTTTCGAACAACAAATTCCTTGTTTTGAAATCTCTCCAAAGAGAATGACCAAATTGACCGAAAATTGCCATTTGGGAAAACTAGGTGCTAGATACGACGAAATGAGTTCTAGAACAACAAATACTCATTATTTGGTACCTTGGGATATTAGGTAAGCTTCGGGCACCAAACTCCTTGTTTTCTACTCTCTCCAAGGAGAATGACCAAAATTGACCGAAAATTGCCAATTGAGAAAACTAGGTACTAGATACAACGAATTGAGTTCTAGCCCAACAAATACTCTTTATTTGATACTTTAAGACATTAGGTAAGTTTCGTGCAACAGACTCGTTGTTTCGAAATCTCACCAAAGAGAATGACCAAAATTGACCGAAAATTGCCATTTGGGAAAACTGGTTGCTAGATACAACGAAATGAGTTCAAGACCAACAAATACTCTTTATTTGGTACCTTGAGATATTAGGTATGTTTCGGGTAACAAAATCCTTGTTTTGAACTCTCTCTAAAGAGAATGACCTGAATTGACCGAAAATTACCAATAAGGAAAACTAGGTGCTAGATACAACGTCTTGAGTTCTAGACCAACAAATACTCTTTATTTGGTACCTTGAGATATTAGGTATGTTTCAGGGAACAAAATTCTTGTTTTGAACACTTTCCCACGAGTATGACCGAAATTAACCGAAAATTGCCAATTGGGAAAACTAGATTTTAGATACAAAGAATTGAGTTCTAGGCCAACATAAGCTCTTTATTTGGTACTTTGAGATATTAGGTAAGTTTCAAGTAATAAATACCTTGTTTTGAACTCTCTCGAAAGAGAATGACCAAAATTTACCAAAAATTGCCATTTGGAAAAACTAGGTGCAAGATGCAACGAAATGAGTTCTAGACCAACAAATATTCATTATTTGGTACCTTGAGATATTAGGTGAGTTCAAAAAACTTCGTGTTTTGAACACTCTCTGAAGATAATGACCAAAATTGACCGAAAATTGTCAATTTGGAAAACTAGATGCTAAATACAAAGAATTGAGTTCCAGACCAACAAATACTCTTTTATTTGGTACTTTGAGATATTAGATATGTTTTGAGCAATAAATTCCTTGTTTTGAACTCTCTCTAAAGAGAATAACCAAAATTGACCGAAAATTGCCATTTGGGAAAATAAGGTGCTAGATACAACGATTTGCATTCTAGACCAACAAATAGTCTTTATTTGGTACTTTGAGATATTTTTCGATAAAGTGTACCTAGAGGAGGACCTCTGGTATATTTATTAAAATAAAAGAAAAGAAATTACAAGATAAACTAAGACGCTTTAAACATCCAAAATAAAAACAGAGAGGAAAGACCCACCCTAGGAGAAGCCAAAAAGTTATGCCGTAACACAACTCTTGTCTTAACCTCCCAACAATGCCTCGTTAAAAAACCTTCTTGTGTAAAACCCAATGGGAAAAACCACAAAAAGGAAAAAAGAGCACATTGTTTTACAATTGGGCAGCTAACAAAAGCGAAAATTACAATGTCCCAAGTAGTCCTTATTGATTGCAGCATGAAGAAAAGAAGGAGAAGTGTGCCACCATGAAGGAGCTTGAATGCTTGTTGCCCTTGAAGCAAGAGTGTCAGCCACAACATTTCCTTCATGATAGATATGTGAAACATGAAACGACATGCTAGAGATCAACTTGATACAACGTAGCCAAGAGGGTTTCCAACGCCAAGGAACATTAAGAGAACGTGAACGAAATATAGCAACCAAGTACGTAGAGTCCGTCTCAAGCCAGAGCTTTTTCCACCCAAAATTCCAGGCATAAGAAATTGCATAAATAGCAGCTGCCAACTCCGCTTCAAAAGCATAAGCTAAGCCTAGAGGGATGGCAAAGGCGCCTTTAAAGAATCCCCTTGACGTTCGAAAAACACCGCTATATCCTGCCAAACCTGGACATCCAAACACTGCACCATCAGTATTAACTTTCAACCAGCCTGGAGGAGGAAGACATCACGAAACTTGAATAATTTTTGGAGCCTTTGAAGGTTTCAAGTCAACATTTAGACATTTCAAAATGTCTAAATCCTCCACAGAATTATTCATGTTGCCGGAACCTAAACGGTTCGATTCACGAACTGCACGGAAAACCGAACTGATTGATGAACGAATGGAAAAGGCTTCATTCTCAAAAAGAAACTTGTTCCTTGTGGTCCAGATAACCCAGATAGTCGTAACAATAGCTGATCGCCAGAGTTGCATTAACTGACTGCTAAAATTAACTTGAAGAGCATCAATCNNTAGCACTCTCCTCGTGACGGTAACAAAAACGACAACATGATGGCAGGTTAAATCCTCTACGGTTTAAATTCTGTTCCGTAGGAAGTTTGTCATGTAAACAACGCCAGAATGCAATTGAACGTGATGGAGGGATAAAGCTAGCCCAAAACTTATTACCCCATCTCTCCTTAACTGAAACTCCAGCCACAGATTTATAAGCATCTGCACAGGAGATATCACCATTAACAGAGTGACGCCACATAAGAGAATCAGGTGCCTCACCAATAATAGTTTGGCGTATCTCATCGGCTAGCAATGGAAATCTGGAACTAAAGGAAATAGGGAGAGACCATTCAGAACCCATAGTGAGAGAACCATTCGTTTTCTCTAGCACCTTGTTTTCACAATTGGCAATTTTCGGTCAATTTTGGTCGTTCTCTTTTGAGAAAGTCCAAAACAAGGAGTTTGTTTCTCGAAACTTACATACTAACTTAAGGTACCAAATAAAGAGAATTTGGGGGTCTAGAACTCATTTCGTTCTATCTAGAACCTGGTTTTCCCAAATAGCAATTTTCGTTCAATTTTGGTCATTCCCTTTAGAGAGATTTCAAAACAAGGAGTTTGTTGCTCGAAACTTGCCTACTATCTCAAAGCACCAAATAAAGAGTATTTGATGGTCTAGAACCCATTTCGTTGTATCTAGCACCCTGTTTTACCAAATGGCAATTTTCGGTCAATTTTGGTCATTCGCTTTGAAGAGAGTTCAAAACAGGGAGTTTGTTGCTCGAAAGTTACCTACTAACTCAAGGCATCAGATAAAGAGTATTTGGTGGTCTAGAAGTCATTTTATCGTATCTAGCACGTTGTTTTCCCAAATTGCAATTTTCGGTCAATTTTTTTCATTCTCTTTGTAGGGAGTTCAAAAAAACGAACTTGTTGCTTGAAACTTACCTACTACCTCAAGGTACCAAATAAAGAGTATTTGGTGGTCTAGAACTCATTTCTTTGTATCTAGCACCTTGTTTTCCCGAATGGCAATTTTCGGTCAATTTTTGTCATTATCTTTGGAGGGAGTTCAAAACAAGGGGTTTGTTGCTCGAAACTTACCTACTACCTCAAGGTACAAAATAAAGACTATTTGGTGGTCTAGAACTCATTTCGTTGTATCTAGCACCTTGTTTTCCTGAATGGCCATTTTCGGTCAATTTTGGTCAAATATTTGGAGGGAGATCAAAACAAGGAGTTTGTTGTTCGAAACTTACGTACTACCTCAAGGTACTAAATAAAGGCTGTTTGGTGGTCTAGAACTCATTTCGTTGTATCTAGCACCTTGTTTTCCCAAATGGCAATTTTCGGTCAATTTTGGTCATTCTCTTTGGAGAAAGTCCCAAACAAGGAGTTTGTTGCTCGAAACTTATATACTACCTCAAAGTACCAAATAAAATGTCTCTGGTGATATAGAACTCATTTCATTGTATCTAGCACCTTGTTTTCCCAAAAAGCAATTTTCGGTCAATTTTGGTCATTCCATTTAGAGAGAGTTCAAAGTAAGGAGTTTGTTGCTCGAAACTTATCAACTACCTTAATGCATCAAATAATGAGTATTTGGTGGTCTATAACACATTTCGTTTTCTCTAGCGCTTTGTTTTCCCAAATGGCAATTTTCGGTCAATTTTGGTCGTTCTCTTTTGCGATATTCCAAAACAAGGAGTTTGTTTCTCGAAACTTACCTACTACCTTAAGGTACCAAATAACGAGTATTTGGGTTCTAGAACTCAGTTCGTTCTATCCAGCACCTGGTTTTCCCAAATTACAATTTTCGGTCAATTTTGGTCTTTCCCTTTGGAGAGAGTTCAAAACAAGGAGTTTGTTGCTCGAACCTTGCCTACTACCTCAAAGCACCAAATAAAGAGTATTTGGTGGTCTTGAACCCGTTTCGTTGTATCTAGCACCTTGTTTTCTCAAATGGTAATTTTCGGTCAATTTTGGTAATTCTCTTTGGAGAGAGTTCAAAACAGGGTGTTTGTTGCTCCAATCTTTCCTACTACCTCAAGGTACCAAATAAGGAGTATTTAGTGGCCTGGAACCTATTTCGTTGTATCTAGCACCCTGCTTTTCCGAATGACAATTTTCGGTTAATTTTGGTCATTCTCTTCGGAGAGAGTTCAAAACAAGGAGTTTGTCGCTCCAGTCTTTCCTACTACCTCAAGGTACCAAATAAAGACTATTTGGTGGTGTAGAACCCATTTCGTCGTGTCTAGCACCATGTTTTCCCAAATGGCAATTTTCGGTCAATTTTGGTCATTCTCTTTGAAGAGAGTTCAAGACAAGGGGTTTGTTGCACAAAACTTACCTACTACCTCAGGGTACCAAATATAGAGTACTTGGTGATCTAGAACTCATTTCGTTGTATCAAGCACGTTGTTTTCCAAAATGGCAATTTTCAGTCAATTTTGGACATTATCTTGGTAGAGAGTTCAAAACAAGGAGTTTATTGCTCGACACTTACCTAATAACTCAAGGTACCAAATAATGAGTATTTGATGGTCTAGAACCCATTTCGTTGTATCTAGCACCCTACTTTGCCAAATGGTAATTTTTGGTCAATTTTGGTCATTCTCTTTGGAGAGAGTTCAAAACAAAGAGTTTGTTTCTCCAATCTTTCCTACTACCTCAACGTACCAAATAAAGAGTATTTGGTGGCCTGGAATCTATTTCGTGTAATCTAGCACCTTGTTTTTCCAAATGATAATTTTCTATCAATTTTGGTCATTTTCATTGGACAGAGTTCAAAACAGGGAGTTTTTTTCTCCAATCTTACCTACTATCTCAAGGTACCAAATAAAGAGTATTTGGTGGTCTAGAACGCATTTCATTGTGTCTAGCACCCTGTTTTCCCAAATGGCCATTTTCGGTCAATTTTGGTCATTCTCTTTGTGGAGAGTTCAAAATGAGGAGTTTATTGCTCGAAATTTATCTACTACCCCAAGGTACCAAATACTGAATATTTGGTGGTCTAGAACCCATTTCGTTGTATCTAGCACCTTGTTTTCCCAAATGGCAATTTTCAGTCAATTTTGGTCATTCCCTTTGGAGAAAATTCAAAACATGGAGTTTGTTGCTCGAAACTTACCTACTACCTCAAGCTACCAAAAAAAGAGTATTTGGTGGTCTAGAACCCATTTCAATGTGTCTGGCACCATGCTTTTCCGAATGACAACTTTCGGTCTATTTTGGTCATTCTCTTTGGAGAGAGTTCAAGACATGGAGTTTGTTGCTCGAAACTTACCTACTACCTCAAGGTACCAAATGTAGAGTACTTGGTGGTCTAGAACTCATTTCGTTGTATCAAGCACGTTGTTTTCCCAAATGGCAATTTTCGGTCAATTTTGGTCATTCTCTTTGTAGTGAGTTCAAAACAAGGAGTTTATTGCTCGACACTTACCTACTACCTCAAGGTACCAAATAATGAGTATTTGTTGGTCTAGAGCCCATTTCGTTGTATCTAGCACTGTGCTTTCCCAAATGGTAATTTTCGGTCAATTTTGGTCATTCTCTTTGGAAAGAGTTCAAAACAGGGAGTTTGTTTCTCCAATCTTTCTTACTACCTCAAGGTACCAAATAAAGAGTATTTGGTGGTCTAGAACTCATTTCGTTGTATCTAGCACCTTGTTTTCCTAAATGGTCATTTTCGGTCAATTTTGGTCATTTTTTTTGTGGAGAGTTCAAAACGAGGAGTTTATTGCTCAAAACTTATCTACGACCTCAAGGTACCAAATAATGAGTATTTGGTGTTCCAGAACCCATTTCGTTGTATCTAGCACCTTGTTCTCCCAAATGGCAATTTTTGGTCAATTTTGGTCATTCTCTTTGTCGAGAGTTCAAAACAAGGAGTTTACTGCTCGATACTTACCTACTATCTCAAGATACTAAATAAAGTGTATTTGGTGGTCTAGAACCCGTTTCGTTGTGTCTAACACCTTGTTTTCCCAATTCGCGATTTTCGGTCAATTTTGGTCATTCTCTTTGTAGAGAGTTCAAAATAAGGAGTTTGTTGCTCGAAATTTACCTACTACCTCAAAGTATGAAATATAGAGTACTTGGTAGTCTAGAACTCATTTCGTTGTATCAAGCACGTTGTTTTCCCAAAATGCAATTTTCAGTCAATTTTTGTCATTCTCTTTGTGGAGAGTTCAAAATAAGGAGTTTATTGCTCGACACTTACCTACTACCTCAAGGTACCAAATAATGAGTATTTGGTGTTCCAGAACCCATTTTGTTGTATCTAGCACCTTGTTTTCCCAAATGGCAATTCTCGGTCAATTTTGGTCATTCTCTTTGGAGAGAGTTCAAAACAAGGAATTTACTGCTCGAAACTTACCTACTACCTCATGCTACCAAATAAAGAGTATTTGGTGGTCTAGAACCCATTTCGTTGTATCTAGCACCATGTTTTCCCAAATGGCAATTTCGGTCAATTTTGGTCATTCTCTTTGGAGAGAGTCCAAGACAAGGGGTTTGTTGTTCGAAACTTACCTACTACCGCAAAGTACCAAATATAGAGTACTTGGTGGTCCAGAACTCATTTCGTTGTATCAAGCACGTTGTTTTCCCAAATTGTAATTTTCAGTCAATTTTGGTCATTCTGTAACATCCAGCTCCTCACATAATTAAGAAAGCCAATAATAAACATGTTCTAATTGCATATTAGGCATCTAGAAGTCATTAATACCCGTTTCATGAAAACATGCTCATTCTCTATGTTATGTGCATTACATGCATGTTATTACACTAACGATTGTCGAAGTGTCCCGATGCAGTGTAAAGGTTCAATACCCTCAGAGAGAGAGCTCGGTGTGCTAAAAGAACAAAGAAAATATTCTTGAATTGCAATACTATATGCACATACATTAAGATCATGTTGGTTGACAACTAGGTCAAATAGTAGTTTTTTCGGTAAAATGCAATTTTCACGTACTTCGGAGCTGAATTCACTGTGTGTTTAACACGTCAAATAGCCTTAATTCAATGTCTAGGATACATTTATAACATTTTATTTTTCCGCTCCAGGTAAGCACGAGGTGGCATTCAGGACACTAATTCGTATTTAGTTGCACTAAGCTAGCTTAGATTAAGCTTAATCGCATAATGTCGTTTTTGTGTATTCTAATGATTAAGTGCTAATACAATGTTTGCCATGTTAATTGGAGTGTAATTGACTTTCTTTTTATGTTTAATAATTGGTTATGGGGCTAGGTTCCACCAAATTACAATAAGATTGGCCATATAGGATCATAAGTCAAAGTATGACTAGATTTCACTTTCTAAGCTAGGATTCACCAACTTTGGCTACACTTGGGTGTATAGGAGTGACCAGCAANCATTTCTAAGCCTTGGAAATCAGTTTGGTGGAGATAGAAGGCAAGAACACTAGCAAAGACTCAAACTAGTCAAGGTGAGGTTTATGTTGGATTTTGAAATTGTAGTGAGTTTCTTTAGTTTCAGCCCTTAAACCTAAGCTATTAATTGATGAATAATGGTTCTAGGAACCCTTATATATTGCTGAAAATCTGAAATTTAAGTGGAGGATTAAATTTATAGCTAAAGCTCAAAGATTTGCTATTTATGGATTTAAGAATTCTTATGTGTAATAGATTAAATTTTCTATGTTTCTAATATGATTTCTTAAAAATTGGAGTATGTATTTTATCAATCCTAGTGCTTATTACACTTATTTAGTGGCTGGTTGTGATGGCACACAAGGGTAAAAGTGGTTTAGACTTTGTCCAAATGGAAAGGAATTCAAGTGTACTTGGGTTGTACCGAAAGATCCTATTTGATGTGGATATGTGAGAATTGGATTGTTAATTGTTATTGCAGGTTTAAAACCATGATTTTAATCATGTGGGGATGTCTTAAAAATAGGGGAAGTGCTGTCCAAATATTTTAAAAATAAAGAGGCACCACTTAGGGGCAAATGAGCTAGTATTTACGAATTATGTGCCATTTTGGATTAGTTTTGTGCTAATGAACTAGCATTTACATTTTTGTACTTTTAAGTAGTTTTCAATACTAGTTATTAACTACCAAGAATGTTAAGTGATTGTATGCTTCTGAGTCATTATTGGATCAAGTTTGCTAATTTGGTGAAAGTTGTTATTTCGGTCCTGTCTAAGTATCTTAGTGCGTTCATTTTAGAAAAATGTACACCTGGAATAAAAGAATTTCATGATAGGTGATTGGCACACCAATCTCTTGAGGATATTGACTCTTTCCACTATTGATTTCTATTCAGGACACGAGGTAAGTAAAGTACTCAACTGCAACACAAGAATTACGTGCTATGTGGGTGTCTATTATGTTCATTTCTTTTATGCTTTGCAATATAGTTATAAGCATGATCATTGGCATTTTGGTTTCAGTATACATACTTGGCATTTCTAATATGGCATTATCATATACATCATGAGGCCATGCATGTTAGACAGAGAAGTCTAAGATAGGTAACAGGTTTCCAAAATGCCGTAGTAATATTATGCAAGGTTATGTTTACCACAGAAAAGTTAAGACCAGGTAACTTTAAGAAGGTTTTGTGTCACTGTTACGGAGAAGCGGGATGAATACTTACAGTTCAGAGTGGCAGCCCCAGGAGAGGGACAAGGCTGACGGGATTAGTCAGAAGGTTTGCCACAATATTCCTCCTCCAAGTTATATAATAGATTACACTACAGTCTCGGGCCGCCTTATCTCTTGAGCTCGACGGGGTAACGATGGAATAAGGTTAGTAACGAGCCCCACTATGGTGAGAGCCGGCCGGAGGAGAGCCCATGGGATAGTATCAGTTCAGAAAGCCCTGCAGGCGCAATGCCGAACCGAACAGTGTACACAAGACAGGGGGACCGAAGGGAAATTATTATACCAGTAGGCTTAAGCAAGCATGATCATGCATTTAATATATGTCTTTAAGCACCATTTCATCCATTACTTTACTTACTGAGCTGTAGCTCATTTAAGTCTTGTATTGCAGGTAATGACTGAGGTGATTAGATGAGCTTGTGTGCTGGAGTAGAGGCCCAACCTTGGTATTGTACATATGGATATTTTGACCACATGTGGGGGCCTAGTTTGTGTATTTTGGAATGCTTTGTAGTCTCTCAGTAGAGTTATTTTTAGTTTGATTTCTCGATACTTATTTACAACCTTTTATTTTGTAATATACGTATGTACCGATCCACGTTATGTTTGTAAATAATGCTATCTATCCATAGAGTTTTAAAGAAAACAAAAAGTTTAAATTAACCCGTATTTTTAGAAAAACAGTTACAGGATTATTTTCCAAACGTAACGCCCTGTAATTAGAGAGTTAATAATTTCTACTAGTAGTGTGTGGATAAGTGAGGGCGTTACACATTCTCTTTGTGGAGAGTTCAAAACAAAGAGTTTATTGCTCGACACTTACCCACTACCTCAAGGTACCAAATAATAAGTATTTGATGGTGTAGAACCCATTTCGTTGTATCTAGCACCCTGCTTTCCCAAATGGCAATTTTCGGTCAATTTTGGTCATTCTCTTTGGAGAGAGTTCAAAACAAGGAGTTTGTTGCTCTAATCTTCCCTACTACCTCAAGATACCAAATAAAGAGTATTTGGTGGCCTGGAACTTATTTCGTTTAATCTGGCACCTTGTTTTTCCAAACGACCATTTTCTTTCAATTTTGGTCATTCTCATTGGACAGAGTTCAAAACAGGGAGTTTTTTTCTCCAATCCTATCTACTACCTCAAGGTACCAAATAAGGAGTATTTGGTGGTCTAAAACTCATTTCGTTGTATCTAGCACCTTGTTTTCCTAAATACCCGTTTTCGGTCAATTTTGGTCGTTCTCTTTATAAAGAGTTCAAAACGTGGAGTTTATTGCTCGAAACTTATCTACGACCTCAAGGTAACAATTAATGAGTATTTGGTGTTCCAGAACCCATTTCGTTGTATCTAGCACCTTGTTTTCCCAAATGGCAATTCTCGGTCAATTTTGGTCATTCTCTTTGTAGAGAGTTCAAAACAATGAGTTTACTGCTCGACACTTACCTACTATCTCAAGGTACTAAATAAAAAGTATTTAGTGGTCTAGAACATATTCCGTTGTACCTAGCACCTTGTTTTCCTGAATGGCAATTTTCGATCAATTTTGGTCATTCTCTTTGGAGAGAGTTCAAAATAAGGAGTTTATTGCTCGAGACTTACCTACTACCTCAAAGTACCAAATAAAGAGTATTTGGTGGTCTAGAACCCGTTTCGCTGTATCTAGCACCTTGTTTTCCCAAATGGTAATTTTCGGTCAATTTTGGTCATTCTCATTGGAGAGAGTTCAAAATAGGGAGTTTGTAGCTCGAAACTTACCTACTACCTCAAAGCACCAAATAAAGAGTATTTGGTGACCTTGAAGTCATTTCGTTGTTTCTAGCACCTCGTTTTCCGAAATGGCAATTTTCGGTCAAATTTGGTCGTTCTCTTTGGAGAGAGTTCAAAACAAGGAGTATGTTGCCCCAATCTTTCCTACTACCTCAAGGTACAAAATAAAGAGTATTTGATGGCCTGGAACCTATTTCGTTTAATCTAGCACCTTGTTTTTCCAAATGACAATTTTCTTTCAATTTTGGTCATTCTCATTGGACAGAGTTCAAAACAAGGAGTTTGTTGCTCCAAACTTACCTAATATCTCAAGGTACCAAATAAAGAGTATTTGGTGGTCTAGAACGCATTTCGTTGTATCTAGCACCCTGTTTTCCCAAATGGCCATTTTCAGTCAATTTTGGTCATTCTCTTTGTGGAGAGTTCAAAATGAGGAGTTTATTGCTCGAAATTTATCTACTACCCCAAGGTACCAAATAATGAGCATTTGGTGGTCTAGAACTCATTTCGTTGTATCTAGCACCTTGTTTTCCCAAATGGCAATTTTCGGTCAATTTTGGTTATTCCCTTTGGAGAGAATTCAAAATATGGAGTTTGTTGCTCGAAAATTACCTACTACCTCAAGCTTCCAAATAAAGAGTATTTTGTGGTCTAGAACCCATTTAATTGTGTCTAGCACCATGTTTTCACGAATGGCAATTTTCGGTCAATTTTGGTCATTCTCTTTGGAGAGAGTTCGAGACAAGGAGTTTGTTGCTCAAAACTTACCTACTACCTCAAGCTACCAAATATAGAGTACTTGGTGGTCTAGAACTCATTTCGTTGTATCATGCACGTTGTTTTCCCAAATTGTAATTTTCGGTCAATTTTGGTCATTCTCTTTATGGAGAGTTCAAAACAAGGAGTTTATTGCTCGACACTTACCTACTACCTCAAGGTACAAAATAATGAGTATTTGATGATCTAGAACCCATTTCGTTGTATCTAGCACCCTGCTTTCCCAAATGGCAATTTTCGGTCAATTTTGGTCATTCTCTTTGGAGAGAGTTCAAAGTAGGGAGTTTGTTGCTCCAATCTTACCTACTACCTCAACGTACCAAATAAAGAGTATTTCGTGGTCTAGAACTCATTTCGTTGTATCTAGCACGTCGTTTTCCAAAATGGCCATTCTCGGTCAATTTTGGTCATTCTCTTTGTGGAAAGTTCAAAACGAGGAGTTTATTGCTCGAAACTTATCTACGACCTCGAGGTACCAAATAATGAGTATTTGGTGTTCCAGAACCCGTTTCGTTGTATCTAGCACCTTGTTTTCCCAAATGGCAATTTTCGGTCAATTTTGGTCATTCTCTTTGGAGAGAGTTCAAGAAAAGGAGTTTGTTGGTCGAAACGTACCTACTACCACAAGGTACCAAATAAAGAGTATTTGGTTATTTGGTGGTCTAGAACCCATTTCATTGTATCTAGCACCTTGTTTTCACAAATGAAAATTTTCGGTCAATTTTGGTCATTCTCTTTGTAGGGAGTTCAAAACATTGAGTTTATTGCTCGAAACTTATCTACTACCTCAAGATATCAAATGATGAGTATTTGGTAGTCTAGAACCCATTTTGTCGTATCTTGCACCTTGTTTTCCCAAATGGCAATTTTCGGTCAATTTTGGTCATTCTCTTTGTAGAGAGTTCAAAACATAGAGTATGTTGCTCCAATCATACCTAATACCTCAAGGTACCAAATAAAGAGTATTTGATGGCCTAGAACTCTTTTCATTGTATCTAGTACCTTGTTTTCCCAAATGGCAATTTTCGGTCAATTTTTGTCATTCTCTTTGGAGAGAGTTCAAAAAAAGGAGTTTGTTGCTCCAATCTTTCCTACTACCTCAAGGTACCAAATGAAGAGTATTTGGTGGCCTTGAAGTCATTTCGTTGTATCTAGCACCTTGTGATGCAAATGTAGCTGCTCAACCATACATGCAAGAGGAGGAGCATTTACGTGGGCTTGGAGAGACTCAAGGGCAGCCTTCACGTGATCTATTAAGCTTACCAAGGGGGCCAAACGCAAGACTTAGAGCCAAGATATTCAACGAGGCATTAAATGGGCTGATTCAACATATTAGTGAGATGGCTAACACATGGAGGCCCGATATAAGCCCAAATCAGATCCAAGAGAGCCTAGTCACTATGATTAAGGTTCTAGAAGAGTCTAATTGAAGTCTTCACATTTTTCTAGGTGTTTTGTACTTTTAAGGAACTTCTTTATTTCAGATTTAGTTATTTTCGGATTTAATTAAGGAGAGTGTTGCCATATATCAAAATAGCATTGGTTTGCCTTAAATTAGGGTTGAATTCGACTCCTATATAAAGGAGAAGTCTTTGTACATTTTAAAAACAGAATATTAATCATTAATATTGCGAGTTATTCGTGTTTTCTTTATTCTTGAGAAGATTCTTGAACTTATCAAGTTAACTCTTGTGGCGTTCAAAACATCCAGAATTATCCTAACGATTCTTGAGTGGTTCTTGAGGATTCTTGGTGTGGCGTCTTAATCCTTCGTAGTTCTTGGTTCGTATCTTGCTAGGTTACGGGTCAAGACTCAACAATCTTGCGATTTGGTGATCTTGGGTTTGAATTCCGTAATTGGTGCTAGGTTTCGTCACAATTGTTGACGGGGTTCATATCATTTGGTACCAGAGCTTAGGTTTCAAGGCAAGTTTGAATTATCCTTTATTTTCTTTACTGTTCCTTTAATTCTTGAATTAGGGTTACACAAAAAAAAAAAAAAAAAAAAAGTGGCTGGCCAAATTTCTTACCTTAGGTAGACTGTTGATATTTAGTTTCTTGATCTGATCCTTGGCCGAAATTTTGAGAATTAAGGATATTAGGTTTCCCAATCTGATCAAACTCCTTGTTATTGGCCGAAATTCGTACTTTAGGGAAACTAGATTTATTTGGTTTCCTAATCTGAGCCAATTAGGGTTTCTTTGTTTTTGCTTAGGGTCCAAGTTGTTGAGGTTAATAGAGAGGCCGAATCTTACCTTGTTTCTAGATTTCTTGTTACCCGATTCTCAAAAAATCGGAAGTTACCCGTTTTCCTTAAAAGTTACCCGTTTCTTTAAATTAGTAGATTCTCTTGTGTCCTTTACACATTTTGGCAACAGTAAAGAAAGGAAAAGAAAAGGGAAAGGAAAGAAAAAAAGGCAAGGAGGAAAAATCAAGAGGATCCGGAAAAAAATAAAATAAAATTTGGGGACACTTCTTAAAATTTTTTGTTTCAATCTTGTTCCTTACTTTCTATACTCCTTTCTACCAAAACCCCACGCTTGACTGTGAGAAATCATCAAAATTTGGGAGAAATTATGTGAATTTTGGGGTATTGCTGAAATCAAGAATTCGTATTACTCGTATTTTCTTGTATCAGTTTCTTGAGAATTGCTTGTGAGTTTTGTGATTTGATCTGGTTGCTTATCATATTGAATTGCCGCTGGAGTATTCTTGAATCTGATTAAGAGTGAAAGAAAACATAACGAGTGGAAAAAGGCAAGAGTGGTGAGAACATAAGAGGATAAAAGCCATTGAGTGCCAAACACGAGAGTGAGTGAATCTTTCTGAGTAAAACACGTGAGGAAAGAGTACTTGTGAGGTCTTAACCTTGTCTTTGCAGATTTCAATATGTCACGCAATCAAGAAGGTACAGAAGGTAACACAACCGAAGATTTATAACAACCAACCGTTCCGAACTTACAACTACAGGCGTTGTTGGGGGAGATGAGGAGAATGATGAGAGTTGAATTAGAACCAATTCATGAGAGGATGGATAGGTTGGAAGGAGAAACAGCCACGAGACAGCCTCAAAATGCTCCCATTAGGCAACCACATAGGCGGGTACAACTAGATGAGTAATGGGGTGATGATGAAGATGTAGAGGAATAGGAGGAGATGGATGAACCAACAATAAACAGGGGCAGGTTTAGGCGTGGTAATGGGAATAGAGAAGCTAGGATGGGTAGACCAAGACGAGATAATGACTTGGGAGGCATTAAAGTGAAAATTCCATCCTTCCAAGGTAAAAACGATCCTGAAGCCTACCTAGAGTGGGAGAAGAGAATGGAGATTGTCTCCGATTGCCACAACTATTCTGAGATTAAAAGGGTAAAGCTTGCTGCAATTGAATTCACTGATTATGTTGTTGTTTGGTGGGATCAATTATTGAAGGAAAGGAGGAGAAATCTAGAACGCCCTGTTGAGACTTGGGACGAGATGAAAACAATTATGAGAAGACGATTCATTCCAAGTTACTACCATCGGGAGCTGTACAACAAGTTACAGTGGCTAACCCAAGGATCCAAGAGCGTAGATGATTACTATAAGGAGATGGAGGTTGCTATCATCCGAGCAAATGTAGAGGAGGACAGAGAAGCTACCATGGCTAGATTCTTACACGGTCTAAATAGAGAGATAGCGGACGTGGTAGAGATGCAACATTACATAGAGTTGACAGATATGGTGCATCAAGCTATCAAAGTTGAGCAATAATTGAAACGGAGGAATTTTCCTAGGAGAGGTCCAAGCTCAGCTCCTACCAGCTCATGGAGATCAGCCCTTAAACGGGACGAATTTCCATCAGCTAAGACTAAGAATGAGCTTTCTAAGGATGGGAAATAAGTTGCAGCACCGAAACAAGGTAACACTGAATCTGTCACTTCGAGAAAGCGTGACATTAAGTATTTTAAATGTCAAGGCAGGGGTCATATTGCTAGCCAATGTCCGAATAAAAGGGTGATGGTGATCAATGCTCAAGGAGAAATTGAGACGGACAATGAACGAGAAGAAGAAGAAGATGACATGCCACCACTTGAAGATGACTATGAAGGGTAGTGTGCTGTAGACAGAGAATCATTAGTAGCGAGACGAGCTCTTAGCGCGCAAGTTAAGGAAGAAAACAACAACCAGCGAGAGAACTTGTTTCATACTCGATGTTTTGTGAATAACAAAGTTTGCAGCGTCATAATTGATGGAGGGAGTTGCACCAACGTGGCTAGTACTGAATTAGTGGAGAAGTTAGCAATACCTACCATATAGCATCCACAACCGTACCGGCTTCAGTGGCTAAATAATTGCGGAGAAGTCAAGGTGACAAAACAAGTGTTGGTGGCATTTTCCATTGGCAAGTATGAAGATGAAGTACTTTGCGATGTGGTACCTATGCATGCATGTCACATTCTATTGGGAAGACCATGGCAGTATGATCGGCGAGTCACACATGATGATTTCACCAATAGGTACTCTTTTACCATTAAAAAGAAGCCAATATCACTTATACCATTGACTCCAAAACA
Source organism: Trema orientale (assembly GCA_002914845.1). Taxonomy (NCBI): domain Eukaryota; kingdom Viridiplantae; phylum Streptophyta; class Magnoliopsida; order Rosales; family Cannabaceae; genus Trema; species Trema orientale. The sequence continues at coordinate 217,854 of JXTC01000419.1, forward strand.
GGTTCTTGAAGACCAACTAAAAATGCAAAAAGCGAGTGAAAAGAGAAAAGAGAAAGAGAGAGAGGCTGAAACTGAGAGAAAGGAAAAAGAGATGAGAGAAAAACAGAAAAACAAAACCATGAGTGAGGGTAAAAGGGAAAAAGAGAGTAATGTAGCCTTATTGAGTGTAAGAGAGGAAAAATAAACTTCATTGTAAGAAAAAGTGAGATCAAGAGAGCTTTAGTTTTACAACAGCCCCTTACAGTACTCATGTACAAGGAGGCTCTTTTATGTACTGATGATCTCGCCGGTTCTTTGCCAAGCAATATTGTTTCTCTTTTGCAGGAGTTCGAAGATGTATTTCCCGAAGAGATCTCTCATGGTTTACCTCCAATTCGTGGAATTGAACATCAGATTGACTTCATACCAGGAGCATAAATTCCAAACCGGCCTGCCTATAGGAGCAATCCCGATGAGACAAAGGAACTTCAAAGGCAAGTAGGTGAGTTGTTGGAGATGGGGTATGTGCGTGAAAGCATGAGCCCTTGTGCAGTTCCAGTGCTATTAGTTCCTAAGAAGGATGGGACATGGAGGATGTGTGTTGATTGCAGAGCTATCAGCAACATAACGGTAAAGTATCGCCATCCTATTCCTAGATTAGATGATATGCTAGATGAATTGCATGGTTCTTCTGTTTTTACAAAAATTGATCTTAAGAGTGGATATCATCAAATTAGAATGAGAGAAGGTGATGAATGGAAAACTACCTTTAAAACTAAATATGGTTTGTATGAGTGATTAGTGATGCCTTTCGGTTTAACTAATGCTCCAAGTACTTTCATGCGTTTGATGAACCATGTTTTGCGTGCATTTATTGACAGATTTGTGGTTGTATATTTTGATGATATCTTAATTTATAGCAAAAACTTGGAAGAACATGTAATACATTTAAAATCTATTTTAGATGTGTTAAGGAAAGAAAGGTTGTTTGCTAACCTCAAGAAGTGCACCTTTTGCACGGATAAGCTTGTGTTTCTTGGCTTTGTTGTTAGTGCTCAGGGAATTGAGGTGGACGAGGAAAAGGTGAAAGCAATCTAAGATTGGCCAACGCCTACAACAATCAGCCAAGTGAGGAGTTTTCACGGCCTAGCTAGTTTCTATAGACGGTTTGTGCGTAATTTTAGTAGCTTGGCCGCCCCTCTTACCGAAGTCATTAAGAAGAACGTGCCGTTTAAGTAGGGGAAGGAACAAGAAAAGGCATTTAATCTGATCAAAGAGAAGTTAACTAATGCACCTTTACTTGTTTTACCTAACTTTGCTAAAACTTTTGAAATTGAGTGTGATGCTTAAGGAATAGGTATTGGAGCTGTCTTGATGCAAGAAGGCCGTCCAGTTGCACACTTCAGTGAAAAATTGAGTGGGGCAGCTCTAAACTATCCCACTTATGATAAGGAGATGTACGCATTGGTGAGGGCTTTGGAAAATAGGCAGCATTATCTATGGCCGAAGGAATTTGTGATTCACACTGATCATGAATCTTTGAAGCATTTAAAGGGACAACAAAAGCTAAATAAACGCCATGCAAAGTGGGTGAAATTCATTGAGATATTTCCTTATGTGATTAGATATAGGCAAGGTAAGGAACATGTTGTGGCTGATGCATTGTCCCGAAGGTATGTCTTACTTTCTGCTTTGGATACAAAACTACTTGGCTTTGAATACATTAAGGATTTATATGCACATGATTCTGATTTTGGTAACGTGTTCAATGTTACTGATGAGAGAAGCTCATGGTGGTGGTTTGATGGGTCATTTTGGTGTGGCTAAGACTTTAGGTGTTTTGCATGAACATTTCTTTTGGCCTCATATGAAACGTGATGTTGAAAGAATATGTGAAAGGTGTATCACTTGAAAACAAGCTAAGTCTAAGTTGAAACCCCATGGTTTGTACACCCCTCTACCTATACCTATTGAATCTTGGATTGATATTTCCATGGATTTTGTTTTGGGATTACCTAGGACTAATAGGGGGAGAGATTCAATCTTTGTGGTAATAGATAGGTTTCTCTAAGATGGCACATTTCATTGCATATCATAAAACCGATGATGCATCACATATAGCTGATTTGTTCTTTAAAGAAATTGTTAGGTTGCATGGCATGCCTAGGACTATTGTTTCTGATAGAGATGCTAAGTTCTTAAGTTACTTTTGGAAGACTTTGTGGGGAAAGCTAGGAACCAAGTTATTATTTTCTACTACTTGTCATCCACAAACTGATGGTCAAACTGAAGTAGTGAATAGGACTTTGTTTTCTTTGTTACGTGCTATCATTAAGAAGAACTTGAAAATATGGGAAGATTGTTTACCACATGTTGAATTTGCTTACAATAGGAGCGTACATTCTGCAACTAAGTTTTCACCATTTGAAATTGTTTACAAATTTAATCTATAATCAACTTTGGATTTAACCCCTTTACCTTTGAGTGAACGTGTAAACTTAGATGGCAAAAAGAAAGCTAAATTGGTGAAGCAGATTCACGAAAAGGCACGTTTGAACATTGAAAGAAGGACTGAACAATATGTCCATCAAGCCAATAAGGGACAGAAAAAGGTAGTATTTGAACCAGGAGATTGGGTTTGGGTGCACTTGAGGAAGGATCGTTTTCCGGAACAACGGCGCTCAAAACTACTACCTCGGGGAGATGGACCATTTCGAGTGGTGGAACGTATCAATGATAATGCCTACAAGCTAGAGTTGCCAGGTGAGTATGGTGTTAGCGCTAGTTTTAACGTTGCTGATTTATCTCCTTTCGATGCAGGTGATGATTTGAGGACAAATCTTTTTCAAGATGGGGAGAATTATGCAAATGTAGTTGCTCAACCATACATGCAAGAGGAGGAGCATTTACGTGGGCCTGGAGAGACTCAAGGGCAGCCTTCACGTGATCCATTAAGCTTGCCAAGCGGCCCAATCACAAGACTTAGAGCCAAGAGATTCAAAGAGGCATTAAATGGGCTGATCCATACATGCAAGAGGAGGAGCATTTACGTGGGCTTGGAGAGACTCAAGGGCAGCCTTCACGTGATCCATTAAGCTGGCCAAGCGGGCCAATCACAAGACTTAGAGCCAAGAGATTCAAAGAGGCATTAAATGGGCTGATTCAACACATTGGTGAGATGGCTAACACATGGAGGCCCGATATAAGTCCAAATCAGATCCAAGAGAGCCTAGTCACTATGATTAAGGTTCTAGAAGAGTCTAATTGAAGTCTTCACGCTTTTATAGGTGTTTTGTACTTTTAAGAAACTTCTTTATTTCAGATTTAGTTATTTTCGAATTTAATTAAGGAGAGGGTTGCCATATGTCAAAATAGCATTGGTTTGCCTTAAATTAGGGTTGAATTCGACTCCTATATAAAAGAGAAGTCTTTGTACGTTTTAAAAACAGAATATTGATCACTAATATTGCGAGTTATTCGTGTTTTCTTTATTCTTGAGAAGATTCTTGAACTTATCAAGTTAACTCTTGTGGCGTTCCAAACAACCAGACTTATCCCAACGATTCTTGAGTGGTTCTTGAGGATTCTTGGTGTGGCGTCTTAATCCTTCGTAGTTCTTGGTTCGTATCTTGCTAGGTTACGGGTCAAAACTCAACAATCTTGCGATTTGGTGATCTTGGGTTCGAATTCCACAATTGGTGCTGGGTTTCGTCACAATTGTTGACGGGGTTCATATCACCTTATTTTCCCAATTAGCAATTTTCGGTCAATTTTGGTCATTCTCTTTGGAGAGAATTCAAAACAAGGAGTTTGTTGCTCGAAACTTTCCCACTACCTCAAGGTACCAAATAATGAGTATTTGGTGGTCTAGAACCCATTTCGTTGTATCCCGTACCGTGTTTTCCCAAATAGCCATTTTTGGACATTATATTTGGAGAGAATTCAAAACAACGAGTTTGTTGCTCGAAATTTTCCAAATATCTCAAGGTACTAAATAGAGAGTTTTTGTTGGTCTAGAACTCAATTCTTTGTATCTAGCAGCTTGTTTTCCCAAATGGCAATTTTCGGTCAATTTTGGTCATTCTCTTTAGAGAGAGTTCAAGAAAAGGAATTTTTTGGTCGAAACTTACCTACTACCTCAAGGTACCAAATAAATAGTATTTGGTGGTCTGGAACCCATTTCGTTGTATCTTTGTTGGTCGAAACTTACCTACTACCTCAAGGTACCAATTAAAGAGTATTTGGTGGTCTAGAACCCATTTTGTTGTATCTCGCACCTTGTTTTCCCCAATGGTGATTTTCGATCAATTTTGGTCATTCTCTTTGGAGAGAGTACAAAATGAGGAGTTTGTTGCTCGAAACTTACCTACTACCTCAGGGTACCAAATAAAGAGTATTTGGGGGTCTAGAACTCATTTCGTTGTATCTAGCACCTTATTTTCACAAATGGAAATTTTCGGTCAATTTTGGTCCTTCTCTTTGTAGAGAGTTCAAAATAAGGTGTTTATTGCTCGAAACTTACCTACTACCTCAAGGTATCAGCTGATGAGTATTTGGTAGTCTAGAACCCATTTCGTTGTATCTAGTACCTTGTTTTCCCAAATGGCAATTTTCGGTCAATTTTGGTCATTCTTTTTGGAGAGAGTTCAAAACAAAGAGTATGTTGCTCCAATCATACCTAATACCTCAAGGTACCAAATAAAGAGTATTTGGTGGCCTAGAACTCATTTCGTTGTATCAAGCACCTTATTTTCCCAAATGGCAATTTTCGGTCAATTTTGGTTATTCTCTTTGGAGAGAGTTCAAAAAAAGGAGTTTGTTGCTCCAATCTTTCCTACTACCTCAAGGTGCCAAATGAAGAGTATTTGGTGGCCTTGAAGTCATTTCATTGTATCTAGCACCTTGTTTTCCCAAATAGTAATTTTCAGCCAATTTTGGTCATTTTCTTTGTAGAGAATTCAAAACAAGGAGTTTGTCGCTCAAAACTTTCATACTACCTCAAGGTACCAAATAATGAGTATTTGGTGGTCTGAAACCCATTTCGTTGTATCTAGCACCGTGTTTTCTCAAATGGCCATTTTTGGTCAATTTTGGTCATTCTCTTTGGAGAGAATTCAAAATAAGGAGTTTGTTGCTCGAAACTTACCAAATATCTCAAGGTACAAAATAGAGAGTTTTTGTTGGTCTAGAACTCAATTCTTTGTATCTAGCACCTTGTTTTCCCAATTGGCCATTTTCGTTCAATTTTGGTCATTCTCTTTGGGGAGAGTCTAAAACTAGGAGTTTATTGTGCGAAACATACCTAACCTCTCAAGGTACCATATAAAGAGTATTTGTTGGTGTAGAACTCATTTCGTTGTATCTAGCACTAAGTCTTCCCAAATGGCAATTTTCGGTCGATTTTGGTCATTCTCTTCGAAGAGAGTTCAAAACAAGGAGTTTATTGCTCGAAACTTACCTACTACCTCAAGGTACCAAATAAAGAGTATTTAGTGGTCTAAAACTCATTTCGATGTATCTTGCACCTTGTGTTCCCAAATGGCAATTTTTGGTCAATTTTGGTCATTCTCTTTGGAGAGAGTTCAAAACAAGGAGTTTGTTGCTTGATACTTACCTACTTGCTCAAGGTGCGAAATAAAGAGTATTTGGTTGTCTAGAACCCATTTCGTTGTATCTATGATGAGGACATAGCACGCATAAGAGCATGGAATGCGGATTCAATTCGAGTTCCTATTGGATCGGCTATAAGAGTTCGAGCTAAATGGTTCAAGGAGTCTTTCGATGGGCTGATTCAAAGTATTTGGACTGAGATAAATTCTAGGAGGCCCAAGAATAATGTTATAAATGGTACAGAAGGTTGGATTTCCATTATTCAAGCTTTGGAATAATCTAGTAAAGACTCTCAAAAGAGGATGGCTCAAGGGTGCGTGAATTACAAGCTAGTTTCCTAATTTGAGTAACTTACTCGATTTCGACTCATCAAAGAGAATGTCCTTCTTTCGGGTTTCCTCACAGGTTGGCGAGGTTCATATCATTTGGTATCAGAGAGCTGGATTCCAGTCTCAGGTTTATTCTATCCTTTATTTTTTTTATCTAGTCGTACCAGCCCTTATTTCTTTCTTTTCAGTTTCATTTAAATCGTCCAAAAAAAAAAAACAAACAGCCTATTCTTGTCATAGCCGAAGTCAGATTCTTCTTTATTGCTTTTTGAATCCGAATTTAGCTTTGTGTTGCTTTTGAGTTTTTCAGTGAATATTTAGGTTCTCAAAAAAATAAACAGAGAGAACAGAAGGAGAAGCGGATTCACAAAAAAAAAATTAAAAATAAAAATTTTTATGCAAAAGCCAAAGAAATTAAGAGAGCGATGTTTTCAAACTATCTAATGATTGTACTCTTGTACGAGGAGCCGTTTTTAAACATTAATGATCTTCAACCTGTTTTGCATAGTTCTGTTCTTTATTTCTTATAGGAATTTGATGATGTTTTCTCCGAAAAAATTCCTTATGGATTACCACCAGTCCGAGGGATTGAGTATCAAATTGACTTTGTGCACGGTGCCGTCATTCCAAATCGATCAGCCTATAGGAGTAACTCCGAGGAGACAAAGGAACTACAACGACAGGTTGATAAAGAGAAGATTCGTGCTATTCCAGAATGGCCAAGTCCAACAAGCGTAAGTTTAGGTATTGGCGCAGTTCTTATGCAAGAAGGGTGACCAATTGCATATTTTAATGAGAAACTAAGTGGGGCTGCTTTAGACTACCTTACTTTTGATAAAGAAATGCGTGCGTTGGTTCGAGCTGTAGAAACATGGCAACGTTACCTTTGGCCTAAAAAGTTCGTGATTCACTTTGATCATGAGTCCTTGAAGAGTTATCCCGATTTGCTCCACACACGGTGAGTACGAATGGGCTGAAAGTAAACCAATTCCTACAAGGACTCAAGGCATAAATTTATAGGGATGTTAAGATATCTGCTCATAAAGATATGCTATATGCTGAGGTCGCAGAGAAAGCTCTTGAAGCAGAAGAGGCTGAGTTAAGGGTTATAAAAGCTCAAGAAATTCGTAGGAATATAAACATGGCAAGGAGAAATACAACTTTCGTAAGAGGATCTCAACTAGAGGCTAGTGGAAATAAGGAAAATGGCAACAGAATCAAGGAGAAAGAAAAGAGCCCCAAAAACGCCAAGCTATAGGCCAGCAGATACAATCAACTTCGACCCAGAGGACTGTTTGTCCAAAATGTGGGAAGACTCATTGTGGAGAGTGTTTATTGGGTTCTGGTACTTGCTTCCTGTTTGGAAAGTCTGGACACTTTGCAAAGAATTGTCCAAACACTTCAAATGAGCAGAAGAAAGTCCCAGCTCGTGTATATACGATGACCAAAGAAGATGCCGAGGCCAACCCATCTGTTGTAGCAAGTGAGATTCTTATCTCTAGTATTCCTATTCATGCATTAATAGACTCAGGGACTACACATTCATTTGCATCACATGCATTTGTGAGAAAATTGGGCAAAACACCAGAGCACTTGAATTTCAAATACTGTATGACCATTCCATCAGGAGAAGCTTTATGCTCTGAACAAGTTCCTAAGGCATGTCCAATCCAAATAGCTAACAAAGACTTATGTGCAGATTTGATAGTACTAGATATGCAAGATTTTGAGGTTATTTTGGGTATGGATTGGTTATCTAAATACCATGCTACTATTGATTGCTATAAGAAGAGGGTAGTGTTTCAGCCACCAAGTATAAAGAAGTACACTTTTGTTGGTACTAGCGAAAACTCAACGATTCCAATCATTTCCTCACGAAAAGCAAGGAAGTTACTAGAGAAGGGATGTATGGGTTACTTGGCAAGTATAATGGATACTAGAGAAGAGTTAAAAGTGAAGCCTGAGGAAGTTCTGGTAGTTAATGAATTTTCTGAAGTATTTCCCGAAGATTTTCCTGGGTTACCACCGAATCGAGAGATAGAGTTCATTATTGACTTATTGCCTGGTACGGCTCCTACCTCGAAGGCACCTTAAAGAATGGCTCGAGCAGAATTAAAAGAATTGAAAGTACAGTTATAGGAGTTATTGTACAAGGGTTTTATTCGCCCAAGCTTTTCACCATGGGGTGCTCCAGTTTTGTTTGTAAAGAAGAAAGATGGGACTATGAGACTTTACATTGATTATAGGGAGCTGAATAGGGTCACAATCAAAAACAAGTATCCCCTTCCCAGAATTGATGATTTGTTTGATCAATTACAAGGAGCTTCGGTGTTCTTGAAGATTGATTTAAGGTCAGGATACCACCAATTGAAAATTAAAGAGGAAGATGTTCCAAAAACATCTTTTAGAACAAGATACGGGCACTATGAGTTTTTGGTAATGCCCTTTGGATTAACTAATGTCCCAGCTGCTTTCATGGACATGATGAATAGAGTGTACGAGGATTTCCTAGATAAATTCGTTATCGTTTTAATCGATGATATTCTGATTTACTCACGCTCAAGAGAGGAGCATACGAAACATTTGAGGACTGTTTTGAGAATTCTCAAGGAAAAGTAATTATACGCAAAGTTTAAGCAGTGTGAGTTCTGGTTAGAGAAAGTTATCTTTCTTGGTCATGTGGTCTCTGAAAATGGTATTTCTGTGGATCCAATGAAAGTTGAAGCTGTGTGTAATTGGCCAAGACCTACAAATGTTTCTGAGATTCGTAGCTTCTTAGGGTTGGCTGGTTATTATAGACGTTTTGTTGATGGGTTCTCGAAGCTTGCCTCCCAATTGACTCATTTAACAAGGAAGAATGTGAAGTTTCAATGGAACGATAATTATGAAAAGAGTTTTGAGGAATTGAAGCATCGTTTGATAACAGCCCCTGTACTTTCAATACCGTCCGGATCAGGAGGATTTGTTGTTTACAGTGATGCTTCGAAGAATGGTCTAGGATGTGTTCTGATGCAAAACGGCAAAGTCATTGCTTATGCTTCTAGGCAGTTGAAGGAATATGAAAAAAAGTATCCTACTCATGATTTAGAACTAGCAGAAGTTGTCTTTGCACTGAAAATTTCGAGACACTATCTTTATGGGAAGAAATGTGAGATCTACACAGATCACAAAGGTCTCAAGTACTTCTATACCCAAAAGGAACTGAATATGAGACAAAGAAGATGGCTTGAACTGGTGAAAGATTATGACTGTGAGATTAACTATCATCCAGGAAAAGTCAATATAGTTGCTGATGCTCTAAGCAGGAAGTCCTTGGCTGCTATGACCGTTAAGTATATTAATATGAAACATCTCTTAATGGATTTACATAAGTTAGGGTTAGAGATTGTGCCTACAGGTTTAACAGAAAGATTGGCAGCTCTTACTCTTCAACCATCAATTTTAGAGAGAATCAAACGAGGCCAGAATACGGATCCCTATTTGATGAATTTAAAGAGTAAGATAGAGTCCGGAAAGGAGGTAGCTTTTCAGATTTCTAGTGATGGTGTAATCAGATATGGAAATAGATGCCTAGTAGAATGGTAAGAAAGGAGATATTGACGGAAGCTCATACCACTCCTTACTCTGTGCATCCTGGTACTACAAAGATGTATAGAGACTTAAAGATACATTACTGGTGGCCTTGTACGAAGAAAGATATGGTTGAGTTTGTAGAGCAGTGTCTCACGTGCCAGCAAGTCAAAGCTGAACATCAAAGGCCTGCTGGGAAACTAAAACCTTTGAACATACCCCAATGGAAATGGGAAGAGATTGCTATGGATCTTGTTATTGGACTTCCAAACACAACTAAGGGACATGATACTATTTGGGTGATTGTGGATAGATACACCAAATCAGCTCATTTCCTTCCAGTTAGAATAACCTATAACTTGGACCAGTTTGCTCGGTTATACGTCCAGGAGATTGTGAGACTACATGGTGTTCCAAAAGTTATCATTTCTGACCGAGATTCTAGATTTACTTCGAAATTTTGGAGGAATGTTCAAGAGGCAATGGACACAAAATTGGCATTTAGCACAGCTTTTCACCCTCAAACTGATAGGCAATCAGAGAAAACTATACAGACCCTTGAAAACATGCTCAGAGCTTGTGTATTAGATTTTCATGGATCCTGGAGCAAATACCTACCACTTATAGAATTTGCTTACAATAATAGTTACCAAGCTTCCATTGAAATGCCCCCATATGAAGCATTGTATGGAAGAAAGTGCAGATCTCCTATTCATTGGGATTAGATGGGGGAGAGAAAATTTCTGGGTCCAGAATTATTAAGAGAGACAAATAAGGCCGCAGAAAAGATTCAAAAGAGGACACTAGCTGCTCAAAGTAGATAGAAACGTTACTCAGATCCTCAAAGAAGAAAACTAGAATTTAACATTGGAGATAATGTATTCCTAAAGGTTGCTCCCATGAAAGGAATCATGAGGTTTAGGAAGAAAGGAAAGCTAAGTCCCAGATATGTAGGGCCTTTTGAAATACTCGATAAGGTTGGAGATGTTGCCTACAGACTCACTTTGCCACCTTCATTGTCAAACATACACAATGTATTTTATGTCTCTATGTTAAGGAGGTACATTTCAAATACCTCACATGTTTTGAATTATGAGCAATTGGAGCTAAGTCAAGACGTGAGTTACGAGGAACATCCAGTGAAGATTTTAGATACAAAAGAAAAGGAACTTAGAAATAAGAAAATCCCTTTGGTCAAAGTACTGTGGAAGAACTATGAAGTAGAAGAGGCCACATGGGAAAGGGAGGAAGAGATGAAAACTAAGTATCCACACTTATTTGGGTAAGCAAATTTCGAGGACGAAATTTTATAAGGAGGGGAGAATTGTGGTGCCTGAGATTTTTACATACATACTAAGCCAATAATAAACATATTCTAATTGCATATTAGGGATCTAGAAGTTATTAATACCACTTTTATAGCAATATGCTCATTCATCATGTTATGTGCATTTACATACATGTTATTACAACTAATAATTGTCAAAGTGTCCCGATGCAGTGTAAAGGCTCAATACTCTCAGAGAGAGAGCTTGGTGTGTGAAAGGAATAAAGAATATAATTAAGAAATTAATACTATATGCACATGCATTAAGATCATGCTTGTTGATAACTTGGTCAAATATTAGTTTTTCGGTAAAATGCAGTTTTTACGCACTTCGGAGCCGAATTCACTGTAGTTTAACACGTCAAATAGGCTTAATTCAATGTCTAGGACTCATTTATCGCATTTTATTTTTCGGCTCCAGGTAAGCACGAGGTGGCACTCAGGACACTAATTCGTATTTAGTTGCACTAAGCTAGCTTAGATTAAGCTTAATCGCGTAATGAGGTTTTTGTGCATTCTAATAATTGAGTGCTAATACTATGTTTGCAATGTTAATTAGAGTGTAATTGACTTATTTTTTTTATGTTTAATGACTGGTAATGGGGCTAGGTTCCACCAAATTACAATAAGATTGGCCATATAGGATCATAAGTCAAAGTATGACTAGATTTCACTTCCTAAGCTAGGTTTTACCATTTTGGTCTACACTTGGGTGTATAGGAGTGACCAGCAACGTGGTGACTATGTTAAGGATGTTTTAGAGCTGGACACATGGAAAGCAATGAGCAAAATACCCAAAATACCCCTTAGAATTTAGGTTATGCCATTTCTTAGTCATTAAGTATCACTTTTAGACCAAATCTGGTCATTTTCACTCCCTTTCTCTCCAGCCACGACCTGAGCCTCTCCAACACCTTCCTACACTTCTCTCAACTTCCCTTAATCATTTCCAAGAGTTTCCAAGTGGTAGAACTCAAGTTGGGGCTCTAGAAAGCAAAATAGATAAAAACTAGTCAAGGTAGTTCTACTAATTCTTCTTCTTTTATTTTGTTTTCTAATTTCAATTCACCACTTGCTCTCAATTAAATAATGGTTCCTTTAGGTTCTCTTGAGTCCTAAAATTAGATTCTAAGCCTTGGGAATCAGATTGGTGGAGGTAGAAGGCAAGAGCTTCAATAAAAACTCAAACTAGTCAAGGTGAGCATTATGTAGGATTTTGAAGTTATAGTTAATTTCTCTTGTTTCAGCTCTTAAACCAAGGTTATTTTTTGATGAATAATGGTCCTAGGAACCCTTACGTATTGCTGGAAACATAAAATTTAAGTGGAGGACTAAATTTTAACCTATAGCCCTAAAGTGTGCTAGTTATACATTTAAGCGTTTTCATGTGTGGTAGATTATGTTTTACTATTTGTAATCTGATTTTCTGAACTTAGAGTGTATATTTTATGGATCCTATTATTTATTACACTCATTTGGCGGCTGGTTCTGTTGAGATACAAGTATAAAAGTTGTTTTAAACTTGTTTAAACTGAAAAAGAGTTCAAGTGCACTTAGATTGTTCTAAGTGATCCTCTTTGATGTGTATATGTGGAAATTGGATTGTTAATTGCTATTACAGGTTTAAAACCATGATTTTAATCATGTGGGAATGTCCTAGAAATAGGGGAGGTTCTGTCCAAATATTTTAAAAATGAAATGACACCATTTAGAGGCAATTAGACTAGTTTTACAAGATTATGTGCTATTTTGGAATAGTTTTATGCTAATGAACTAGCATTTATATTTTAGTGCTTTTAAACAGTTTTTCAATACTAGTTATTGACTACCAAGTACCTTCAGTGATTTGTATGCTTTCGAGATATTATATGATCAAGTTTCCTAATTTGGTGAAAGTAGTGACTTCGGTCTTGTCCAAGTATCTTAGTTCACTCATTTTAGAAAAATGTGCATCTAGAATAAAAGAATTTCATGACAGGTGATTGGCATACCAATCTCGAGGGGATATTGACCCTTTCCACTATCAATTTCTATTCAGGACAACAGGTAAGTAAAGACTTACAACTGCATCACAAGAACTACATGGAATACGCGTTATGTGAAATTTGTTTATTCTTGAAAGTTATGAAATGGCATGTGCATGGCATGTCTTGCATAAAAATTGAGAATTTTATTTTAGGGTATTTAAAAGTAAGTACCAATGTACCAATTTTATGAGATAAGTTTTAAGTGCAATTGCTAGTTTGTCAGAGCTGGGTAGGTAAGTCTGTTGATACAGACTCTCCCGTTGAAGCGGGACTTGTGGATCTTATGATGTGTCTCGTTGAAGCAGGACAATATTAGCGCGGTGTGGGATGCTCCTTTGATGAGGGAAGGAGTTTTCAAAAACCTCACACGACGGTCGCACCTTATTTTACTCTTGGCCAGATTTTCCGTCCAATGTTATCACGGCCTATCGACTTACGGGACTAGCAATGTGCTAAGGGGCCAAACGATGAAATATTTTTAAAGAAAATACATGGACGTAAATGTTTAAGAAAAAAAAGGGTACAATGGGAACTTTATGGGATTTTAAAGCATACATAGGCATGCATAGTGTTTACTTACTGAGCTTTAGCTCATTTTAGTCTTGTGATGCAGATGAGGAGGCACATTTTGGTGCAGACTAGCTAGTTGCCTGGCTTGCCTTTTGTCGCCATGATCATACAGATGTGGACGAGCTTGACCTGTGGGCGAAGTTTTTGTTTTGTGATATTTTAGTGTAATGTAAATACTACTGCTGATGGCAAAATAGACTGGTGAAAATCTCTTTTGATTGTACATTTGTAAAGACACTTTTAACAAGCATTGCCATGTAGTTACTTTTGTTTAAAGGTTTTAGAAAGTTCAAAATTGCCCACTTTTTTATCAAAACTAAAGATATGGTTTAAGAAAGAATAACACTTCCTAGTTTAGCTGTATATGATAATATGGTTAAACTAAGGGGTGTGATAGTGTTGGTATAAGAGCGGAGGTTTAGTTGTTTCTGAAGACTGCCTACATATGTATGATCATGTGACAAAAAGCTCAGTTAACCAGTAAGTTTTAATTTCCTGTGTTTGCATTAAATTTGATACCATGTGCGACGATATGTTATCTTTTTATTATTGGCTATTATGCATGGATGTAAGTGAAAGGAAAACTATACAGGAAACCATGCCAAGGGCTCAGGGTCAAACCAATGAGCGAAGGGGTGATAACAGGGGTACTGTTGAGAATGAGACTAATAAGGATGCTATTATTGGTAGGTTGATAGAGTTGGTTGAGACACAAGCAAGACAGTTAGAAAGGCTTATGGAAAGAGCAGAAAGATGTGGAGAACGAGTACCAACAGCTGTAGCTAGACAAGAAACTTATGAACCAGCTTGTGAGAGATTTGGAAAGAATAAGCCTCCAGCTTTCAAGGGTGATACTGATCCATTATTAGCAGAAGAGTGGATTCGGAGTATTGAGGGTATCTTCAGTTACATTAGAATTCCTGATGAGTAGAAGGTTTCATGTGCCACATTTATGTTCCAGATGGACGCTAGACACTAGTGAGATTCTATAAGGTCCATCACTGATGTTAACAGGCTTACTTGGGAGCAGTTTAAAGAGATATTCTATAGAAAATATTTCAGCAATGCACACAGGATGATGAAGGCAGCTGAGTTTGTTAATCTGAAACAAGGAGGTATGTTTTTCAGTGACTACATAAAGAAATTTGAAGAGTTATCCCAATTTGCTCCACACATGTTGAGTACGAATGAGCTGAAAGTAAACCAATTCCTAGAAGGACTCAAGGCGGAAATTTATAAGGATGTTAAGATATATGCTCGTAAAGATATGCTCTATGCTGAGATCGCAGAGAAAGCTCTTGAAGCAGAAGAGGCTGAGCTAAGGGTTATAAAAGCTCAAGAAAGTCGTAGAAATATAAACATGGCAAGGAGAAATACGACTTTTGGAGGAGGATCTCAACTAGGGGCTAGTGGAAATAAAAGAAAATGGCAACAGAATCAAGGAGAAAGAAAAGAGCCCCAAAAACGCCAAGCTATAGGCCAGCAGATACATTCAACTTCGACCCAAAGGACTGTTTGTCTTTAATGTGGGAAGACTCAACGTGGAGAGTGTTTATTGGGTTCTGGTGCTTGCTTCCTGTGTGAAAAGTCTGGACACTTTGCAAAGAATTGTCCAAACACTTCAAATGAGCAGAAGAAAGTCCCAGCTCGTGTATATACGATGACCAAAGAAGATGCTGAGGCCAACCCATCTGTTGTAGCAGGTGAGATTCTCCTCTCTAGTATTCCTATTCATGCATTAATAGACTCAGGGGCTGCACATTCATTTGCATCACATGCATTTGTGTGGAAATTGGGCAAAACACTACAGCACTTGAATTTCAAATACTGTGTGACCATTCCATCAGGAGAAGCTTTATGTTCTGAACAAGTTCTTAAGGCATGTCCACTCCGAATAGCTGACAAAGACTTATGTGTAGATTTGATAGTACTGGATATGCAAGATTTTGAGGTTATTTAGGGTATAGATTGGTTATCTAAATACTATGCTACTATTGATTGCTATAAGAAGAGGGTAGTGTTTCAGCCACTAAGTATAGAGAAGTTCACTTTTGTTGGTACTAGCGAAAACTCAATGATTCCAATCATTTCCTCACTAAAAGCAAGGAAGTTACTAGAGAAGGGATGTATGAGTTACGTGGCAAGTATAATGGATACTAGAGAATAGTTAAAAGTGACACCTGAGGAAGTTCTGGTAGTTAATAAATTTTCTGAAGTATTTTCCAAAGATTTGCCTGGGTTACCACCGGATCGAGAGATAGAGATCGTTATTGACTTATTGCCTGGTACGGCTCCTATCTCGAAGGCACCTTATAGAATGGCTCCAGCAGAATTAAAGGAATTGAAAGTACAGTTACAGGAGTTATTGGATAAGGGTTTTATTCGCCCAAGCTTTTCACCATGGGGTGCTCCAGTTTTGTTTGTAAAGAAGAAAGATGGGACTATGAGACTTTGCATTGATTATAGAGAGCTGAATAGGGTCACAATCAAAAACAAGTATCCCCTTCCCAGAATTGATGATTTGTTTTATCAATTACAAGGAGCTTCGGTGTTCTCGAAGATTGATTGATACCACTAATTGAAAATTAAAGAGGAAGATGTTCCAAAAACAGCTTTCAGAACGAGATACGGGCACTATGGGTTTTTGGTAATGCCCTTTGGATTAACTAATGCCCCAGCTGCTTTCATGGACATGATGAATAGAGTGTTCAAGGATTTCTTAGATAAATTCGTTATCGTTTTCATGGATGATATTCTGATTTACTCACGCTCAAGAGAGGAGCGTATGGAACATTTGAGGACTGTTTTGAGAATTCTCAAGGAAAAGCAATTATATGCAAAGTTTAAGAAGTGTGAGCTCTGGTTAGAGAAAGTTATCTTTCTTGGTCATTTGGTCTCTGAAAATGGTATTTATGTGGATCCAATGAAAATTGAAGATGTGAGTAATTAGCCAAGACCTACAAATGTTTCTGAGATTCGTAGCTTCTTAGGGTTGGCTGGTTATTATAGACGTTTTGTTGAAGGGTTCTCGAAGCTTGCCTCTCCATTGACTCATTTAACAAGGAAGAATGTGAAGTTTCAATGGAACGATAATGGTGAAAAGAGTTTTGAGGAATTGAAGCACCGTTTGGTAATAGCCCCTGTACTTTCAATACTATCCGGATCAGGAGGATTTGTTGTTTACAGTGATGCCTCGAAGAATGGTCTAGGATGTGTTCTGATGCAAAACGGCAAAGTCATTGCTTATGCCTTTAGGCAGTTGAAGGAATATGAAAAGAAGTATCCTACTCATGATTTAGAAGTAGCAGCAGTTGTCATTGCACTGAAAATTTGGAGACACTATCTTTATGGGGAGAAATGTGAGATCTACACAGATCACAAGAGTCTCAAGTACTTCTTTACCCAAAAGGAACTGAATACGAGACAAACAAGATGGCTTGAACTGGTGAAAGATTATGAGTGTGAGATTAACTATCATCCAGGAAAAGCCAATATAGTGGCTGATGCTCTAAGCAGGAAGTTATTGGCTACTATGACCATTAAGTATATTGATATGAAACATCTCTTAATGGATTTACATAAGTTAGAGTTAGAGATTGTGCCTACAGGTTTAACAGAAAGATTGGCAGCTCTTACTCTTCAACCATCAATTTTAGAGAGAATCAAACAAGGCCAGAATACGGATCCCTATTTGATGAATTTAAAGAGAAATATAGAATCCGGAAAGGAGGTGGCTTTTCAGATTTCTAGTGATGGTGTAATCAGATATGGAAATAGATTGTGTGTGTGATACAAATCAAGGTAGAGTTACAAAGGAGCCAATTCAAGTTCTAATTGGACCAGTTACAAGAGCTCAAGCTAAATGATTCAAGGAATCTCTCAATGGGCTGATTCAAAGCAATTGGGCTGAGGTGAATTCTTGGAGGCATAAGGTTGATGTTATATATGGTCCACAAGGTTGGATTTCCATTATTCAAGCTTTGGAATAATCTAGAAAAGGTTCTCAAAAGAGGATTGCTCAAGGGGTGCGTAAATTAAAGCTTAATTTCCTAATTTTGGTTACTTACCCGATTTTGACTCATCAAAAAGAATGGTTGACTGCAATTAGTTAAATTACCTTTCTTATTTATTTTTTTATTAGCTTTATTGTTGAGTTGTAAGGCTTGCATGCCAGTTAAGATAAATTCCTTTTTTTATTGTGAGTTAGGTGCGTTTTAGGGTAACTGTAGGAATTCAACTTTCAGAATTCAAATTAGGATATTTTAGTTTCCTTTTCTTGTTTTGGGAAGCTTTTTAGGAGATTTTTAGCTACCAATTTTGTGGCCCTTGGCCTATATAACGTACACTTTTTATTCATTAATAGAAGATTACAATTCATTAAAATTGAGAGTAATTTCTCTTTGGTTCTTTGAGAACTTATTCGAACTTATCAGACTTCTCTGTGGCGTTAATCCCTTGACTTATCAATCGAGTTTTCCATCCTTGATTGTGGCGTCTTCTCTTATACCAAGGTTCACATCTCTTTATAGGTGTTGGGTCGAGGTTTCCTATCCGAATCTGATTGTAGAATGGTCCTAGGCATCATTCTTGTTTCGGGTTTCGTCACAAGTTGGCGAGGTTCGTATCAATGTGCCTAGTGGAATTGTAAGAAAGGAGATATTGACGGAAGCTCATACCACTCCTTACTCTGTGCATCCTGGTACTACAAAGATGTATAGAGACTTAAAGATACATTACTG
>JXTC01000420.1:0-15311 GCA_002914845.1 Trema orientale
TATGCCATCCTGGAAGTGGATAATTATTGTGGATGATGATGATGCTTGGACTTATATTTGATTTTACATTTTCTAATTATTATTCGGTCTATGTTGAATGGTGTATACGAACTGTAGGAGAAGTTCACAGGATGAAATTCCAAATATTTTATTATAATGGACTATTTACAAAACTAAAACTTTTTAGATATTTTTCAAATAAATCAAGGAATTTTCCATCTTTGTGAAATTCCCCTTCTGCCACTGGCCCGGATTTTGGGTCGTGACAACAAACCTCTTTTATTAGCTAAGGGTATTTCTAACACAGTTACGTTTTTATCTTTGCGCGATACCTAGGGTATATTGTAGTGTTGTTTTCTACTTAGGGCAAAGACACTACGTCTGTAAAAATTAGGATACACGATATATCGTAATTGTAAAAATAAAAATGTATATACGAAATTTCAATGTGAGGAGGTAAATAACAATATCAGTTCAAATTCTAGTATGCACGTATGGTATTTTGTCCAACAAATAAAAGTAACAGAGAGAAAAACGGTATCTTTTGCTCATTTTCTGCCGAGAAACGACAATTGTAATATTTGAGCTTTTTCTTTTTCGTTTGAGGTAATTTATTTATTTAAGTCTTATTCTTCAAAGGGATGATGACATCTCTCGTCAAGGTTTAAAGTCATTTCTATTGCAATGGCAAGTGAAGTTAACGGTCTTAAGATAGATGCAGTAAATTAAATTGTTGTTATCTTTTTGGGTCTTATAAATGACCGAAATTTTGGTCTATTTAAGTAAATATTCTGTTTTTCAAATGTTACTAATGGTATATAATCAGTGTATATATATACACCAAATCTAAAATATGTTATATACAGTATAAAAATTATATTCAATACATAAACTATATAAAATATAAGTATACTTGATCATTTAGTTATAAAAAAGAGAAAACGAATATTTATTAAAACGAAGAGAAAAAAAAAAGGTTTATGCTCTAGTCTTTTTTTTTTTTTTTTTTTTTCCTTTCTAAGAATCAGACAGTCTTCTTATATTTGGACACCTAAAGAGGAAAAAATTTATCGATTATCCATTTCATTTCCCCCCAAGATATACGGAAAAAAATAATGAAAAATGAAAGAAGCTCCCGATCGGCCGTGATCATTTCTTGTTTCTGTATTAGTCAGACACTGCCTTCCCAAAATGGTAATTTTCAAGGCCAACAAAATAATACATATATATATATCTCCATATAATAATTGAACTACTGCTTGCTATTATCGTCACCACAAGAGCCTGTTCATTTTTTTTTATTTTTTTTATTTTTTTGTGTGCGGGTCAAACAAGCGTAATGGTGTGTGGGTCTCCGCCAATCAAATATCATATATGTAATGGGTCTTTGTATAAAATAAGTATTAATTTATCATCTAGCTAGGGCTTGCATGGCAAATAAGAGGCACTAATTAATAGCAACGTTCTACTTAACTACATATACTTGTTTTTGTTTCTCAAATCTGTTGGAATATTTTTGTATGAACTAATACAATCATTAGTAACTTACTAGAATCTCATGATTAATTCATGTTATTAACAACTATGCAATTATGTATTAATTATGCATAATATTACTAACTAGGTAATAATAAGATGAATATTTACTTGCTAACTAGCAAAAGATCTTTGAGCTCACTCATTCACAATGTCTTGGTCAGCCCATTAGGCTAAAACTCCTCTTCTAACTACATTTTGTATATATAGACACTTGATATCTAACGTGACATATGTGATGAGAAAGAGAAAAAGTGGTAGATGTGGATGGAGCTCTTAAGCCCTCTTGCAAGCTCTTTGTTGGTTAATTTTGTAGGATGACATTGGAGAAGATGAAAAGCTCAAGCTCTTGGGAAACACATTTGAGGAAACTCTCTAATTCATCTATATTAATTGATATGTCTCAATTACAAATGAAAATATTAATGTTTTGATTTGATTATGTTGGATGAGCATCCTAGAAAATCATTTTATCTTTTATGATTAATTGTGCTCATCAATATTGTTTACTAAATTCAACAGAGTCAGCTGGTTACATATAGTACTTTTAATTCCTTATAACGACATTGATGGTTCATTCAACATATTCGTCAGCCTTTGATGACTATAAAACCAAGTCCACGTGACGAATGTTATCCTCTGCCACTATCTGATGTCAACCATTGTGTCTCTCACCAACTTCATCATTGGTCAAATTCTATGCCATGCCCTTTATGCAAATGCACATGCTTAGAGCAATTACATATATAAATTGTATTCTCAAAAAATGATATTATTGAAACTCGGTCATGAATTGATTTATATTATAATGTCTTATTGAACTGTCAATTTATTATTCAGCCAAACTATTTATTTTCTTCCTACCATTCGAACAAGAAGCTATCTATTTTCGTGACTTTTTTTTCACGATTTTATTTGTGAATCGGCCTTTTCGCTTTGGATAGAATAAATAGAAATTGTTTTTCTATAGTTCTAAATTTTTTAGGTTTGATTGATTCAAAATTAATATTAGGTTTGTTTGATTTGTAGTCGTCTAGGAAACAAATTAACGACAAAAAGTGGGATGCGCACATATGTAAGCTGGGCTTGCTTTCAGTTTTAATCAGATCAAAACCCATAGTAACTATTCATCAGGCCCGTGAACACTGACCAAATCACCAAATCTGGCCCAGGGGCTCATATTTTAGAACAAAATTTCAAGCGAC
Source organism: Trema orientale (assembly GCA_002914845.1). Lineage (NCBI taxonomy): Eukaryota > Viridiplantae > Streptophyta > Magnoliopsida > Rosales > Cannabaceae > Trema > Trema orientale. The sequence continues at coordinate 2,742 of JXTC01000420.1, forward strand.
GTCGGAGTAATTTGGGGTCAAAACAATTGGGTTTCTAATATTTTTACCTGCAAAAAAAAAAAATTCTAACAGTTTTACCTATAAAAACCAAAAAGAATTGTAAAAATACGGTGGATCACCTTTTTTTTTCCAATCTGCTTTTTTCAGAAAAATATCCCTTTTTTAAAAAGTTATTAGAAAAATACCATCTTTAAAGTGGTTACTAATTAATACCAATGATATATACCTTTAGTTACTAGTTACCAATGCTTAAAAACTAGTTACCGGTTACTAGTTACTATTTTAAAAAATATTATTTTTCTAAAATATTTTCAAAAAATGGCGTTTTTTAGGAAAATGTGGTACTATGTCTAAAAAAATTGAGCCCACCGTATTTTTCTAGTTCTTTTCTAAAAAGACTATAGAGGGCCTAATTTTCTCAACAACAAAAAAAATGACAAAGTAAAACAAAAGTATGGTGGGTCATTTTTTTTTTTTTTTAATTCTCATACTTCTTTTTGTTAGAAGAACACCACTTTAAAAAAAAATTAGAAAAAAATATCATTTTTAAAAATAGTTACTAGTTACCAGTATTTGAATACTGTTTACTAGTTATCAGTTATATATTAATTATGAATACATTTGGTTACTAGTTACCAGTACTCGAAAACTGATTACTTGTTACTAGTTACTATTTCAAAAAAATGGTATTTTTCAAATTTTTTTTGAAAGTTATAATTTTCTAAAAATACGGTACCGAATATAGATAAAACTAAGCCCACCATAAATTTATAATTAATTTCTAAATGGCTGCAGATGGCCTAATTTTCTAAAAATAATGGGAAATTGACATAAATGGTAGTAAATCTGACTAAAATTATTTTTTTAGTAGTGTTTTAGGCCGTTTTAGTAATTTTGACTAAATTGTAGTAATTTTGAAAAATGATTTTTTCAATAGTATTTTAGTATCTTTGTGATCATGTATGATGGAGAGTCACATAATTTGTGACTATTAATTAGTTCTTAAAAATTCATAATTTTATAGTCACAAATTGTGTAATACTACTAGAAACGCCGGTTTAAAAAGAAAAAAAACTACTAAAAAAGTCATTTTATACTAAATTATTACAACCCAGGTCAATTTCTCCAAAATAATTTGGGTATACCTAGGGGTGGCAATTTAGGTCACGACACGATAACACGACTCGAAAACGACACGAAGTTAGCGGGTTTGGGTTTGTCTTAAACAGGTACAGGTCAAAACAGGTTAAACCCGATTAAACACGATTAAATAATAGGTCATTAGCAGGTTAACCTGTTAAACCCGAAATTGACCCGTTTAACACGATTAAATTTTTTGAGACATTGTATTATTTTGTGTTTACCAAGACTTAAAACTTCCTTTTTATGTTTTATGTACTAAAACTTGAAAGTTTTATTTTGGTTTTAAACTTTAGATTGTGTGTTATATTTATTTGATTATGGTTGCTTGGTTATATTGAAAATATAAAATAAGTTAATAGATTATATCAAGTTATATTGAAAATGTGAAATAGGTTAACATGTTAAAATTAATGGGTTAATACGTCATGTCAAGTTGAACCAAATACAACATATTTAACATTAACATGTTAAATTGAGTTCAATTAACGGGTTAACAGTATACAGGTTAGCAGATCGTGTTACGTTGGACACGATCTGAATATGACCTATTTAAATAACGTGTTAAATGTGTCGCTCACAGGTTAACCTGTTTATTTAGCGTGTCGGGTGTGTGTTTACAAATCATGAAACGAATAATAAACGTGTCGGGTTTGGGTTTGGTAATTGCTCGTTATATATATGCTTCGACACGACACGAATATGACACGACAACATGAATTGCCACCCCTAGGTATACCTTCTCGCTAGTTCCCCGTTTAAAAGCCCAGATGTCGTTGAAGTCCATCCTAACTATTCTATTAGGCCCTAAACACAGACCAAAACTGGTCCATGGGCTCATATTTAAGATACAAAACAAGCAGTCCAAAAAGGGTTTCTAAGAGCTGTACTGAAAAAAAAAAAAAATTACAAAAATACGGTACTAAAGGAAATACCGCAACAAAATGGTATTTTTGAAAATTGAATATAGCATTTTCTAAATACTTTCATTACTGATCACTAGTTATTGGTTTCTGTCTACACTTTGGTTACTAGTTTCTAGTTTCTCATTAACACATTCATTTGGGTTACGGTTACTAGTTTTTAATTTTCCACTTTAGTTACTAGGTTCAGGTTACTAGTTTCTAGTTTCTCATTAACACATTCATTTTAGTTACTAGTTTTTAATTTTTGGTTACTAAATCTGGTTTTTATAGTTTATATTTAGCACATTCATTATGGTTACAAATTCTTGTAATTGGTAACTCATAATCAAGAACTATGATTATAAGTTCTTGTAATTGATAACTCTGGTAACTTGTGATCAATAATTAGTCAAAAATAAAGTCAAAGGCAAACAATAAAATGGAGCTAGTAGGATACAAACCTAGACCAAGGAAGACGGAAAGAGACTAGGGGTGTCAATTCATGTCGACGGGTCGGGTTCGTGTCGGGTTGAAGTCTAATATATACATAAATNTTAATTATATATATATTTGTTGGCGGGTCAAACGGGTCAAGTTCGTGTCAAGCGGGTTGACCCGAACCCGACCCGTTTTTTATTCGTGTCAGATTGGTCGACCCGAACCCGACCCGCACCATTTTTCTTTAATCCTAACCCGTAAAAAATCGTGTCGTGTTCGTGTCGTGTCGTCGTGTCGTAACCCGAATTGCCACCCCTAAAAGAGACTTAGTCCACAACCACTTTATTGAATTTTCATTTAAGTCAAATTTTGCATTTTAATTTAAATAAACTGTGTTTCACAAAATTTGTCAAAATTTCAAAAACTGCGCGTTTTTTAAAACCGTATATTCCTAGGCCCCGTTTGTTTCGCCTATTTGAATATGTGTATTTGAATGAAAATTGTGGAATGGGTTATAATTGGAATAGAAGACATTTGAATGGAAAAAATAGTGGAATGGGTTATAATTAGAATGGGAGTATTGGAATGGACCATTCAAAAACACCTCTTCCCCTCCATTCTCATCCAAGACACAAAAATTCATTTAAATAGTTGATGTGACTGATAAAACCATTTGAATGGAAAAACTAAATTGTTGAAACAAACACTCATTCCAAAAGACCATTTGAATGGAAAATTTAGAGTTGTTGAAACAAACACCCATTCAAATGGATTTTCTATTCTAATGGAATGGAATGGGCGAACCAAACGGCCCCCTAATTATTTTGCTTTTATACTCTATGAAAAGAATATCTACCATATTTTTATATTTCTTTTTATTTTTTAACAGTATTTGACTAATTTCCTCATCCGAAAAATTTTTGGGATTGAACGTTGGGATCATTATATTTCGTTTATTTTTTTTTTTAATTCGCAGTGAAATTCTTAAGTTTTACTTTTCCAATAAAAGGTTTATTATTATTATTATTATTATTATTTTGGGAAGCGGGCACCTTCAGTCTTCGGGGACTCGAATCTTTAGAACTTTAAAACAAAGTAAGATTAATACTGAAATGGAACTTTAAAACTTTTTTTTTCCCCTCTGAATAAAATCACATATAAATCAATAACCAGATAAACCTACAACCACAGCGAAAAATTATAAAAACCAGAGCTCGCGGTAGACGACCACTTTATGCAAATTCTTAGTTTTATTTCATATAAAATTTGGTCTACAATATGCATATATAGCTTTATTTTCTATAATATATATAGCATTATTTTTTGTAAAATTTAATTATAAAAAAAAAAGAAAATAAATTTTCAAGTAGCGTTACAGCAACAACTGACTGAAGAAGCCCTAAATCCCATACAGGCTCCTCCCTTAGTGTAGCCCTTCAAAACGCAAGCTTCGTGACAGTCGTTGAATTGTGAACATTCGCCCAAGCAAACTACTTGCACACTAAGTGCATCTCCTGGCCCTGCCACTGATTCAAGTTATTCAACCATCAATTTTACAATAATAATTAGTTTAATAAATTATAAGCTAATCAAAATATGTACACTCCCAAAGAAGAAGAAAAGGAAAAAAAAAGAAAAAAAAAGGAGAAAGATATGCATAAGATATTGTATTACTTGATTAATATTTATTTATTTGTATTATATATTTTATAAAAAAATAATATTAACTGGTAATCAGAAATTTTTGTCTAAGAATATTGTTGTGATTCATCTGTATAATTTTGGAACAAATACTTAGGCGTTGACATCTTAATTAATTTGGTGATTAATTTATTAAATGTTTAATAATCTAGCTCATAATAATAATAATAATAATAATAATAATAATAATAATAATAATAATAATAAGTACTGAATATAACCCATTTGTTATAATTAAACAGCATCGCTGGTTTATATGTATAATATAAGATAAATAGAGAGAGGAGCTTACCTGAAGCCAAAAGCAATGCAATGCAGAAAAATCCCATGACAGCGATAACCTTGAAAGAAACCATTACGTGATATTTGTCAGAATTCGTATTATTCCTTTTTTTTTTTTTTTCCCTTTGCTGACTATGTGTATATATTTATATGTATAGCTTAATCCTTGTAGAATAAGACTCCTTATTAAGTAAAATAATTGGCCACGAATTTTTATGGATTACGCTCCATGGTTCTTTACCTAAATAATTAAGGACTCCTTATAAGTATATATATATAAACACACACAGAAATCTAAATCCTTGAGCAAGGCTTTTTATTATTATTATTATTATTATTATTATTATTATTATTATATGGTAATGTCAGTTATTAAGACTTTAAGAATGCATAATGTCCCTAGAATCGTAATCTCACAAAAATTATTAATGAAAGTTTAATTTTCAAATCTTGGTCTTGCACTCCTTTTTTTCTTTTTTTTTTTCTCCCGAATCTTGGTATGGATTTATTTTATGTCTATTGGATAAGTTTGAATTATTTTTTTTGGTTGATTAGTGGAGTTACGCAACTTTATATTTTTGCCAAGTAACGCTTCCAAAGTTAAGATCTTATTCGGAGTTCACTCTTCCCAATAAATTGCCTTCTTTCGAAAGTTTTATTTATTTTTGCCTCAAAGAAAAGTTTTATTTTTCTTTGTTTAGGGAAAACCTTTGCTTTCAAAGTTATTGTTGTCTCTTAAAAAAATTTCATTATGGTTGTTACAAGAACAATCATAATTCATTAATTATAGTACAAGGAAAAAAAAAAAGTTTATAAATACGGGCACTATAATATATGTTAAAATTCCGACACCTCGTGGACAAAAAATGACCAAGGGGAGGCCTTGGTCAAAATACTCTACTTGGATTAAGTTATAGACAAATCTACTTCAGATTCTAAACTTAGTCAAACTACAATATGGAAAGACAAAAATACCCCCAGTTAATACCAAAATTTAACTAAAAATTGAAAGAAAAAAAACATACTCACAAAAAATGGAAAAAAAAAAGAAAGAAAAAATATGAAAATTAAAGGAAAAGAGAAAATTTAATTTTTTTTTCATTTTCACTTTTATTTAGATTTAAGTTTGACTTAGTTTTTAACTAAATGTATTTTTGTCTTTTCTTATTTTGATTTTAACTTAATTTTGACCAAGTGTAGGTTTATTTATAAGCTAAAATTCAAGAGAAAGATTTGTCATTTTAAAAAACCAAAGTTGCATTATATTCTACTTTAGCCAAACCCGAATAGAGGTTTTTGTAATTGTCTCCATGAAATTTTGACTTCTTAGATACGTTATTCTATATATTAATTTAACTGCTATTAAGTATTGTTTCCATACTAAAAAAATTGAAATGAGAATTTAATGCTAAAATTAAACTTTTAGTCAAAGTTAACTAAATTAGGAGGGTGTCTGTGTAACTTGTTTTTTAATTAATAATTTTAGGGTTAATTTATATTTTCATACTTTATGTTTTAATTGTTTGTTCAATTTATACCTTGTGTTTTAGTTATTATCAACATTGACATTGAGATTTAAAACTCGTCACAAATATATACTTTCTTTGGGTCAAACACTAATTTTGACCATTGATTTTATCAAAATACCCTTATAAACTTTAATAATATATTTTTTAATACTTAATTTAAATTTAAAACTAATTAATATCAATAACTAAAAGAACAAATATTAAAAAATAGTTTAAAAATTTTAAAAAACCTACAAAAATTAAATACTATTAAAAGAAAACTTTATCAATTTTTATATAAGTTTTAAATTTGAGTTCTTTTAAAATATATATATATTTAAACTTTTAAGGGTATTTTGATAAATATTATGGTCAAAATTGGTGTTTGACCCGAAGATAGTATAAATTTGTTATAAATTTTAAATTTAAAGGTCAATATTGATAATAACTAAAATACAAATATAAATTGAATAAATAATCAAAATGCAAGATATAAAAATATAATTATTCCATAACTTTATGAGTGTAAGTGTAATTTACTTTTATTCAGAATATGACACAATAATTATAATCAGAGAGTGTGAGCGTAATTTTTTCTCTTAAAAATAATCTGCGTCATTTGTCTTATTGACGTCCATTACAAAAATATATATAAATGGGGCCTTTTGAACGTACAAAGCATTGAGGGACAAAATTTTCTCGTCGGTAGCTTTGAACAAAAATTGGGTAGTACATTTGTGCCTAGAGAAACATAACCGACGAAAAATTCGTGCGGGAAGTTGCTCTGTACATATAGTGGAGAATGTTTCTCGTGTTTTTTTTTTCTTTTTTTGGTAGAAAATAGCCCCTCGTGCAATAAAAAAGTGTGGTACATAGCGTTTTACTTCCCCTTATAGTAGATAATATAAGAAAGATAAAGACTGAGACACTAAAATTTTATACCAAAAATTTACACCAGTAATATGACATCATTTTTAATCGCATATTTTTAAATAATATGATCTCGCTTTCAAAAAAAAAAAGTAATTAAAATAAGTGTCACATTTATACGGTGTAAGTTTTTATTGTAAGATATTGGTGTCCATTATATTACTCATGTAAAAAAAATGCTAATTAACTCTTAATTTGCAACTAGCCTCCGGGACTCGACAAAATACATGCATGTTATAAAGTCTTGTGTTTAAAATCTAAATTGCGCTTTAGTCTCATTTTAAAATAGCTAACTAAAATATCAGCACAATGTATTAGACCATTATCACGAACTAAAAACTCCAACCAACCGGACTCTAATTAAAGTTTGACGCTAAATTGGAGCTGGGAATAGTGTTGCGCCATTTTGGGCATTTTACTGTTGATTTGAAGTTACTTTTAAAGTTTTTTTAATTCTAATTTTCCCTTACTTTATACTTTCATAGAAATTTTATCCTCACTGTATTAGAGTTAATTCCCGTTATTTTAGAGTTTGAAGTTGGAGATGGCCAATATATTATATTTTCAAATCAACGTGATGAGCTATGGCGGAGGGAAGGGGGGCATGGCCCCCGCTAAATTTCTTTTTAATAATTTTTTTATATGTAAAATAATTTTTTTTTCTTTTTTTTTTTTACTATTTTCCCCATTCAAAAGATAGTTTTACAAGTTTTGTCCCTATTTTGATATGTTAATTCTCTCTTAGAATCAGATAAATAAAACATTTCTCTTTCATTTAATTTTCAAAACAAACATAAAGAATAGATGGAATTTGAAAAGACTTTCTGTTTTTTACAGGTATTCCAAAAAAAATTTTCTTCTATGATAATATTTAAATAAAGACAAATTTTAAAATTTAGATATTTTTTCAGGATGCATTCTGATTTATTATTATTTAGAATACTTTTGTAAACTTTTAGAATTTTTGCGTGTTATTTTTTGCATTTAAAAAAAATTACTTTACTGCTCCTACTACAAATTCGTTCCAGCTCCGCAATTGATGACAAGTATCATTAATTATGAGCTAGAGACAATACAATAAGTTCAAAAAATTCCCATTCGTAGACAAGGGCAATAGCTGAATCTAACATTTTTTTTTTTTCGGTTAGAATGACTTTTTTAGGACTATATTTTAGGATAATTTTTTAAGATTAGTCATAAAAATTATGATCTTTTTGTAGCGTCTTTTATAACCGTGACAACATTTGTCACAAAAATAGGTTACAAATTAGATTATAAATTTATGACGAGTCTAGTCAAAAAAAAATAAAAAAAAAAACCCCTCAAAAATAGTCATAAATAAGTCATTTTGGCCCAATCTGACTACCCATGTCAAATCATGACTACAAAATTCGGCTAGAAGGGAAATTGACATGAATGATAGTAATTTTGATTAAAATGATTCTTGTAAGAGTGTTTTAAAAATGATATTCTAAGAGTGCAAAAGTATTGATGTACATTATATATGATCATTAATTGGTCCTAAAAAAGTCATAATTTTATGATTACGGAAAGTCAAACAACTCTTAAAAATATAATTTTGAGAAAGGCTCCTAAAAGAATCATTTGGTGTCAAAACACTACTAGTCAAGTCCATTTCATGGGCTAGAAAGCCGAAGCTAGAACCGATTTCTTCTTCTTATTAGCAGGTCCAAAAAAGAAGTAGAAAGCATATAATACTTGGTAATTTATGGTGTGTGCATGTGTGCTTTCTTTTGTTGCCTCAATTTTTAAAGAAGAGAAATTAGAATGAGTGTCTTTTCTTTTTTACACTTATTTTAATAAATTTTGCCTTTTTTTTTAATAGCTAGATGTTCTAGTATATGTGTTTTTATATTTAATATATTTATTTATATAACATTTTTAGTTTATGTATTGTGCATGTCAATTTTTATACTTTTTGTATAAAATTTTACATTTTATATATTCATTGACATGCATTGACATGTCAGTTATTTTGCTACGATATTTGAAAAACGGATATTTACTTAAATAGACCCAAAATTCGATCATTTTGTTATAAACCTCTTTCAAGAAATCAAAGAATTAACGTATATATTAGTGCGAATTAAAAGTCCTTTTTTCCCCTTTTTTTTTTTTTTTTTTTTTTTACAATCGAGGGTAAAAAATTAGAAAAACAAGTATACACAAGGTTTAAAAATGATTCTCGCTAAAGTGAGAATTTTGTCTAATTTTAGCCATATTATATTTTCACTGAAAAAAGAATATAAGTCTCACATATAAATCAGCCCATAATATTATTTATATACTATTAAAATTAGGGTTTCTATCACTTTTACATATAAAAAACTAAAAGAATTACAAAAATACGGAACTCAGGCTTTTTTAAAATTTTCGTACGATTTTTATTAGAAAAATATCACTTTTTAAAAAATATTTAGAAAAATACCATTTTTTAAAATAGTTACTGGTTACCGATTTCTGGAAACTTGTTACTGGTTACTTGTTACCAGTTATAAATACATTTGGTTACTAGTTAGAAACTGATTACCAGAAACTGGTTACTATTTTAAAAAATGGCATTTTTCTAAATAGTTTTTAAAAAATGGTATTTATCTAATAAAAACCGTACCGCACCTTAAAAAAACTTAAACCACCGTATTTTTCAAATTTTTTTCTAAATTACCGTATAATGTCTAATTTCCTTTTAAAATTAAGGCTACGTGCGCCATATCCAATATATCCTTGCTGAAAATTAGTTACTGATAAAATTTTGCTCATTGGGATGGGAACTGCCCCATTGAACTCCACATCAACCATATTGCAAATGTCGCGCTTATGCGTCACGTCATCAATACCACATTAGGGTAATTTTTGTCAGTGTAATTGTAAAAAATTTTAAAGGGTAGAAGTGTAAATTTAAAACCAGAGGCACTTTGGTAATTTCAAATTTTTGAAATATAAAAATTAAAATATTTGAGTGAACTTGGACAGGATGTTGGTCTAGATTCGTGAGGACAAAAGTGTAAGGAATTTTCGAAAAAGGGACCCAAATATAATTAATTAAGGGTGTAAATAAAAAGAAATTTCAAAAATCAGGTCAAATTGTAAATTCCCAAAATAGTACCTATTCACTTAGATAATGATGTATGGTAAACAGTTCCCTAAATTGCCTTTAAATCCCTTAAAAATTTCCTCCTTCTCACTCAAAGTCCCCGAGAACCCCAAAACCCACCGAGCTCACTGCCGACGAGCACAGCCGCCGCACCGCTGCCTAGACTAGCCAACGCACCGGCCTACGCTACTCATCAGCCACTAACGAAGAGAACCCGACAACCCTTGCCATCTTTCGAGCTCCGACCACCGAGTTTGAGCACTATGAAAGTCACGCCTACTGCCAAGTTTTTCAGCCAAAGGCTCGCCGTCAGCTGCCGTTCTTCCTCATCTCCAGCTAGTGTGGGTTCCACTTGTCCTCCTCGACATACTCCAGTCGCTTTAACGGCTTAACACAACTCCGGTAAGTAATTTTCAGATTTGGCCATTTTACAAATTTAAAATGGTATTTTTATAAATATTTTTGTGAGGTAATTATTTAGGCTGTAAAAATTATATGGCGTGAAAGATGAGATTGAAACATGAACAAATATGATTATTTGGTGCTGAAATGATATCTGGAGAGGTGCAAATTTTCGAATTGAAAAAGAGGACATTTTTCTAAATATTTCTAAAAGTGATATTTTTGTAATTTTCAGATTTGAGGCCCGTTTAAGGCGGGGACCTCGAAACGAAGTTTTACCTCAAATTTGGATTCAGTGAGGTCCAGAGGTGAACTTTGATATAAAATAGCGCTATGTTTCGAATTGGCACAAATTTCGAGACACAAGACTCGAGATTTTTCTCGCTTTGCGTGCTGATGGGTTGGATTTCGGCCCAAGCCCGAATCAGTCAAGTTACATGTCTAATCAAGCTAATTTAGTTGCTAGGAATTCAGTAGTGAAGTCTGTTTCATGATTTGAAGCTCTGTTGGAAAACTGAACTTTTTTACCATGAAAAGACGTGTATGCTGTATTTCAATTGGGCAAAACGATTTCTATGAATAGGTAAAAAAAAAACCTACTGAATTGGTGTCCAATAATAATTTTAGGTATTTTTTATTCCCATATATATAGAGCATAATTACACATATATCTAGAGCATAATTACTGTCATGACCTGAAACCTGGGTCAGTGATAGAATGAGTATTTCATAAACTAGAAATAACGGGAATAATTTTAAAAATAGTTCAAAAACGTTCAAAACCTTTAATTTTTTCAAATTAGCCTCTATAAAATATTTAATTGAAATAAAACCCACAATTATATGTCACTCATTAAATATAGAGAGTAATAAAATAAAATATTTCAAAATCACGCATCAGGCATCCATCTCATACTCAAATATAGACATATGTTATACAAATTATGTCCAAATCTCATAAATAAGCTTACTCATTTATAATTAAATTCAAATTCCTAATCAAGTCTATATTCCACAAGTCTAGTAGGAATTTACCAAAATACAAATAAACAAGTAAGCCTTCAAAGTCTCGCTCTAAGTCTCTCTAACCAGATCACACTGAGTGCCACCTGAAGGGAAGAAAGGGAAGAGTTAAAGCCCAGTAGAGAATCTATTACAGGTTTTTATATATAATAAATATACTAGCGTTGAAGGTTCTGTCTGGTTAGTGATCCATTCAAAACGATTCACAAAATCCAAGTAAAATCATTGTCCAAAAGTTTAAACATTCTAAATCATTGTAAAATATCATATCAAAACCAGTACATATTTATTTAAGCTATATAACTATGTATACAATCATGATGTTTGATGTGTCCAAGTGGGTCACCCACCCCTATGTCCGATTCATCTACAAAGGCAACCATAAGTCTGAGCACTCAACGTGGGGTACAATAAGTCTGAGCACCCAACGTAAGTGTGTGAATGTATGCAAATGCTATATGAATGACAGAATAGGAATATGCACTATTTCCACAAAATCATAAAATAACCATGCAGTATTCTTTAATCAAACAATATTTAGTCCTAAAAACTGAGTTCTCAATTATTTTGGATTTTCTAGAAATTTGGGCAGCAAAACAGCCGTTTTTAATTAAAATCTAAAAATCCAATTGCCTGTAAAAAATAATCCAAAACAGTATATATGATACGCCAACCAGTATGACGTGCCTCCCAGGAATATCAAATCAACTCAAAACAGATGTAAACACAATTTTTACAAAATGTTTCACAAAATTCCATATTTATTTAAAATATATAAATTCATAATTAAACTAATTTTAGAATCAAGTAATCGAATTCCTATCTCAAACGAGTGGCGCTATGGTACTATAAAGAGCGTTTGACGTCGTTCGGAGGATCGGGGGTCGTTTTCAAACATTCGATCAAGAAAAAGGCTTTAACTAATATGTATTTATTTATTTTTTTAATTACTCAAATCATGATAACTGTCAGATAATGACCCTAAAAGAAAATACCTATGCATAAGTTAAAAAAAAAAAACAACTTACTAGATTATGGCCCATTATTATATATGGACACCAATCTAGTAAGTATTTTTTTTTTCATTATTATATATGGACACCAATCTAGTAAGTATTTTTTTTTT
>JXTC01000420.1:28418-53832 GCA_002914845.1 Trema orientale
GTTCATATTTTTTACTTATTGGTTCACACATTTTCTCTACTGGTATATGAGTTCAAGTAGTTCATTTTTTCTCCTTACTCGTTCATACTTTTTCCTTAATGGTTCATACTTTTTTGTTTTTAAACTGTATATACAAGTTTATACTTTCTTTTTTTTATTGACAAATTTAAGTTAATATTTTCATATACTTTCACAAATTGTACTATATAAAATGATATACACTCATCGCATATGTTGTTTATACTAATTGGAACATGCTATATGTAGTATAATACCTAGTTTATGACTTGCAAAATCCAATTATTTCTTTCATAAAAATAGAACCGATTGCGGAATGTTCATCACCAAAAAGGCGGAGGCATTGAAGATAGATGCGAGCTTAAAAGAAGTATAATATAAGACAAAATGATATTCTATCGACAAAAGATGGTTATAAAACATCATTACTGGACTGAAGAGAAGATGAAAAATTGCTACAAAAGCGATAAGGAAATAGAAAAGTGAAATTGATGTAAAAGGTACAGTTTTATTTGGTTTGATTAGATTAAGGGAAATTTAGAATTGAATAAAGTATGTTCATTTGATAAAGATGATTACTTTTAATATTTTTAATTGTGAAGATGATGAATATTTTATAATTGGTTTATGAATATTGAAATATTATGTCTTTATGAAAGTATCATTAAATTCATTATATTTTAAATATACTTTTGAAATATTATTACACTTCTAACTCTTTTTCTTCTTCTTGTTATACTGATAAAACAATATATGAATTAACGTGCTAGAATGATGGGATCTGTCTATTGTTTATAATGCCATTTGAGTAGTTCATAAATGTTCATAGATTATATATTCAATTCATATATTCACAAACTTATGCACATATCAAGTTCATAGAATCATTTGAGTGGTTCATAAACTTACATGTATGGTTCATATACTGTGTACATAAAAATAAAATAAAATACGTACATGAATTTATAAACAAGGTACATAAGTACATAAACCATTCTATTTGAACAACTATTGCTTGTATACTTCTTAATACATATTACATGATACGTATATATTCTGAAATATTGCTTATCAAAGTAAATTAACCGTGGTTAAAAAACAATGAACAAGTGAGAATAAACCGAAAACTATAGCGATAATAAATTGGTATAAAATACTATTTAACAAAAAAAACTACTACACTCTAGCAACAAGAACCTAATGATTGATCATGAGTTTTCATTTTCTTTGAAACACTTTCGCAATTCCACATTGATCGAATTCTTGCAAGTTTTTCTATTGTGGCCGTATTGCTTGCACCAACCATATTACACTTGTTTCTTCTGGAACTCATCAGTAAAGAGGATTCGCTTTCTTTTTGGCCTACCAATACTAGCTTTCTCAATAATAGGTGGAAGAACAACTTGCTCTCAATGAACAACCCAAATCACCTTGACTTCGAACTGGATGAAAAACCCCGCTATAAAAAAATAAACTAGGTATATGATTCTAAAGACAATATAAATAAGTATATAAACCACAGCAAAAAGGAGTCATCCAGATATTATTCCAGAAAATAAAGTAGGTACATCATTATACATACAATGTTCATAAACATATTAGTCACAACAAAAAACATAGAAATCAAACACAAAGTACTAAACATGATCAACAATACTATACTATGATAAAAAAAATATACCACAACAAAAGTTACATATATATATGTATATATCACATCCAGAANTGCCATTTTGGCTATCACCATTAATTCCTATATATACAGACCAAAGCTTCTTTACTCTCTCTTTCTTTCTATATATATACCCGTAGCCATAAAAAGGTCTACACATATATATATATATACACCTCTCATCTTTTTCGGTTCCAACACCCATCACCATCACCATCACCAGGTTTCAAACCTATACACACACATATAGATATATTTATATAAATATATATATGTATACATATATACTTATATACTATTATTATTATTATTATTATTATTTTTATTAGGGAATGGCTACGGTAGAGCGTCCCTACGTAGGGTCATGCCTTAATTATCGTTGGATGGGAATCTGTGGGGAATAACGAGAATATGTGGAGAATCTATTTATATACAGATTCCCATCCAACGGTGAATAGACAGGGCCCTACGTAGGGGCGCCCCTACTGTAGACGCGCCCTTTTATTATTATTATTTATATAGGTTTTGAGAATATTGAGCTACTAACCCCATTATTTTCTATTGTCCCAAATATTTACAGGGTGCTGACTATTATATATATTATGCTAACATTTAAATTCTGCACTTTAAATATTCGCAGACCCGTGATTCTGAGTTGTTTAGCAAGCTGAGTTGTAGCGTATACGACCCTTATTTGCAACCGTTCACGTTAAATTCAGCACTTTTATTTTCTTTTATCTTTGACAAAATGGCTGGAATCACCTGTGTCAAAGATCTAACTTTCTAATTAATTATTTATTTATTTTTTAGTATTATTTATTTATATTTCTGACCGAATGGCTGGAATCACCTGTGTCAGAAAAACTAACCATCTTTTTGTTTGTTTCTGACCAAATGGCTGGTATTACCTGCGTCAGAAACACTGGCTATCTAACACGTGGCGATGGTTATTGAAACCACCCACACCTGTTTACTTGCAGGTTGAGCTATCAAAAACACCAATAATTTTCTGACACGTGGAATTATATCGTTACAATTTTCCACATCATTTTCTCTATTTTCTATCACTATCCTACTTATCTTTAATTAAGTATTTTTATGCTTAATTAATTCCTCTCTAATTAAATCACAAAAAAGCACCCCCGGAACAGCCCCAAAAGAAGACACAATACAATAAATCAAAATTAAAATAAAAACTCATATCAACAACATAATATATATCTTCAAAGATAAAAGAACGAATCCGCTAAAAGCGCTGCCGGAGAAGAACCTCAAAACACTGGAAAACATGAAAACTTTCGTCGGAGAAAAACCTCAAAATGCTGGAAAACTTGAAAAATTTCGTCAGAAATTTGTCAAAAAATTGATCAAAATGAGAGAGAGAGAGAGAGACAGAGAGAGACCAACGAGAGAGCAACTGAGCAAGAGAGAGAGAGAGCGATAAAAAAAGAAGAGCAAAAAAGAAAAAAAAAACCTCAGTTCAAATAGAGAAAAAGCAAAAAAAGAAACAAAAAGACAACTTTAAATAATATGGACTTTTAGCTATAAGATTTAAAAATTGGACACCCATTTAAAATAAATTAAAAAAGTGATCACCCACCACATTATCTCATTTTTCTATGGACTTCACTTTTTAAAAAAAAAAACTAATCATATTATTTTGGTCTATATAAACTATGTCAAAATTACTATTTTTAGATTGCTCTATATTGTATTTAGCATTAGATTTTACCCCATCATAAAATTTTATAAATCTGTCACACTGAAGACGTCTATCTTAATATACACAGATGAATTATGATCATTTATCTAATATTGATTTTCGATTGCGCAGCTAATTAATTCTTAAGAAGATTAAGAGAAGAAATACTTACTCCGTAATAGGAGTATCAATTAGTAAATTAATGTCAACGTCGAAAATCAATAAACTAATGGATATAAATTTTTTCTTTCATGTGTCAACCATTATATTTACAAGGTCACCAATACTTTTCCATACTTTCGAAGGGGATTATTGGGTTAAATAATTGCAAGTTCTTTTATGATGCCACAAGGAGAGTGCCAGCGCGTCTCCCACCCCCAAATAATATTGACCAAATTAGGCACCCCCTCGGCCCTCAGCACATATATAATATAAATAATATAATAACAGTATTGAATAACTAGCAAGTTTATATGATGATAATATGTAAAGCATATATATCTCTTATTATTAATTAATAATGCATAGGATGTAGCACTATGCGCTGTTATCACCTATATTAAAAAGTCTAAGTATTATATTAAGCTAGATGCCTAGGTTTTGGAAAACTTGCGGGAGCTAATTGGCCAGCTGGTTGGTCATTAAGCCTTGTATTTACTACTCACAAGAGTCCCCATATTGCTCATTTTTGCTATAAAAAGCGATCGAAGCCCAGCAGTCCTTCAAGTCACACACACACATACTCGAAACGATTCAAAAGAAATTAGAAAGAGAGAGAGAGAGAGAGAAGCTAATTATTGCAAGCTAGCTAGAGAGATATGGCGAAGTGGTGCATTGTATTGGTTCTTGCTCTAGTTGTGGTTTACGCTACAGCTAGAAATGTGCCTGTGCCAACGGAAGGCGCCGGACTCAACGACCAAAAGACCTTAGGCACATATGGCGGCGTCGGCGGATACTCCGGCATTGGAAACAATGGCCTGCCATTTGGCGGAGTCGGTGGCGCCACTGGCGGAAATATTGGCGGTTTAGGAGCTGGCATCGGTGGTGGCATTGGACTTGGAGGACCCGGCGGTCTTGGAGGCAGAGTTGGCCCCGGCATTGGTGGTGGCAACGGGGTTGTTCCTTTCATCCCTTGAAGTGAAAGAAGTACATGATATGTGTTCTTTGTTATTCGGTTGCAACCAGATAGTTAATTAGCTAGAGGTACTATAGTACATTTTAATATGTAAGAAGTTCATGAGTGTTTGGAAGTGAGAAAGTCTTTATGTGATAGTGATAATTAATTTATATGCTAAAGGTTTGTGCATGTAAGAGTTTTAATGCCATACGTTTATGTTTTCCTACAAAATACTAAAGATAATAAAGAAATATATGATCTGTCGTGTGTATGTTGTCCGGACTTTTCTTTATAGCATTATTTTATCAATTGACTGATACTTTATTTTAAACTAGACGTTATTCCGCACTTTGCGCGATACGATATTAATATTATATTAGGCTTAATTTATAGTTAGATTCAATGTATTACAATATTAAAGAATATATTTGTCTTTATATTTATTTCGATGAGATGAATATTACATAATTTTTTGTTCAATGAACTAAATTTAATATAAGGTATAATTAATATTAAATTAAATATAATATTATATAAAACATTAAACAATGTATTTATTTTTACATTTATTTTGATGCAACGAATGTATCACAGATATTAAACAATGTATTTATTTTTACATTTATTTTGATACAACGAATGTGTCACAGTTATTTGTTCGATGAACTAAATTTAATATAAAGTATCATTAATATTAAACTAAATATAATATTATATAATATAAATATATATTTCAACCAATTATAACAAAGAAAAATAATAATAGGACCAATCATATCATGAAAAAATTAGGATTTTTCTAAAAATTTTAAAAATAGAATAGTGATCAAAGAAACTATCAGAGTTTTTACACTCTCTCTGCTCTAGGCTTAATATATATATATAGATTGTTTGATTTTTGATCCGATGGCTTTTATTTAAGTTGGGTGATTATATCAAAAAAATCTATTTAATATATATAATACTTCTATAAATTAGAAGCGTTAATTCGGGTCGAGCTGAACTGGGCTGGACTTGAGAATCTTAGCCCAGCCATTTTTTTAGGGCCCATATTAGGTCCTTGTTATTGTAAAACTTTTTTAAGATCCTAAAAAAAAAAAATGGGCCAAGCATGGGTCAGAACGGATCAGCACCGCCAATAAGCTCGGCAGGCCAACAGGTCAGACCCTATTTTTCACAGGCCGGCCCGGCCTGTTTACCCGTCGAGCCCGTTATAGGCAAGCCGAGCTAGACCAATCTGCTCATTTTACCACCTCTATTATAAATATAAAAAATCATTTATTATTTTGAAGAGATGGGGTAACTTGTTTGTCACTTCGTAAGTTGAATTATTTTTTTCTTTGAATAATTTCTTTCCTTTAGTTCATTCTGTCATTCGATCATTTAGTCTGATTTCCTGTTAAATTAATTGTATAATTCGAATAAAAAAATAACTAACTATAATTATCTCTTTTTTTTTATAAAAATAATTATCTTTTACTTTTATTTCTTCAGGAAAAGGGTGAAATGTTGGCAATCAAAGCAGTGACGTGGCTTGTCCTAGCAAAAATATGTTACAATAATTTTACCAAATCGTGCAAAATTAATTTAGGTAACGTCTAATTTGAAAATGAGAACTATAGTGGAGATTCACGTGTAATGAGAATCTTATCATTATAATGGTCCTAATATACAAATCTGCTTATTATACTAGTCCTTTACCAAGGTCGCATCTTCGTTTCATTTTTGTTAAGGACCTCTTATTATATATATAAATTTTATTCAATGTTGTTCTTGTTCTTCTATGTTTTATTATTTATGGTTTTTATCTTAGTTTTTTTCGGATGTACAACTAAATAGAATTTGATAGATATCTAACGCCAAATCTTAGAACCATAATTGTCTAGGTATTCCAACTATAAGTAGCGAATTATGATTATTTTGTGAGATAAATATATGATTTTAAGTTATGATCAGATCCAAGTAATAAGCAATATGCAAATCAATCATATATTAAACAAGTACAAAAGCTACAACGTGCATTAAGACATTATTTTCCATATATGATGATGCTATGTGTACATCTTCAATATATATCCATCTATGAGGCCAAAAAAAATGAACGCAGATCCTCTGTCGTATTTGTCTGTCTACTCTTCTGTCCACCCGATTATAAAACAGCACGTCACTTAGAAATTCTTGACTCACAACCTCTCCAACGATCCAGTCTTCTAATAGACGTTTATTGTTTTAATAATAATAAAAGAAGAACATGGGTCCCACCCTCTTCTTCTGTCTACTGTGCCTGTCCTGCCTTTCTTGGTGTTTGCTGCTCTGTCATAGAGAGAACAGAGGATGAACAAGACCAACAGATAAAGAACATATATGTTCTTCCGTTGTACAACATTTATGTATTTATTATTATTATTATTATTTTTGGTAAATGTTGTGAGCATCAGGATTCATAAATCAAAAGTGCTATAAAGGTTCCAAAGTTGTGTAATATGCATCCACTGGAATTTAGGAGGCAATTGCTGCCTTACTTCAATTTTTTTTTTTTTATTTCCTTTTTTGCTAATGACACCCTTATAAAAACAAATGCCCAATAAACCGGCAAACAAAGCCAATTGCTATCATTTATAGNACCGTTAATATGCGGGTATGGTGCGGGGACGGTATTTGTATAATCCGCACCGTACCCGCCCCGATATATATATTTACATAGAAAAATTATTATACATATAAATATCTATTTAATTTTATACTATCAATATTATTATATCTTTGGTAAAATAATAATTTTGGAGAGTTATATGTACTTATATATTTAAATTTTAGAGTTTAAAAATTATTAGTATATTGTTGTGTTTAATATTTTGTTGATTATGAAAAGGATTTAGTATTTTCATCTTAATTTTTTAATATTTTAATATTATTAATGGGTAATGGGTAACCGCGGTTTTCCCCGTTATCCATTGGTTAATACCCGCACCGTCCCCGCATCTAAAAGAATGGTTAATGGGGCGGGTATGGTATTGTGATTGGCTTTCGGAGATGGGGATGGTAATTAAAAAACCGTCCCCGATCCGTCCCATTGCCATTCCTACCTCTGTCCTGCCTTTCTTGGTGTTTGCTGCTCTGTCATAGTTAGATACTCAGAGAAAAGATGATGAACAAGACCAACAGATAAAAGAACATATATGTTCTTCCATTCTACAACATTTATGTATTTATGTATTTATTATTATTATTATTATTTTTTTGGTAAATGGTGTGAGCATCAGGATTCATAAATCAAAAGTGCTATAAAGGTTCCAAAGTTGTGTAATATGCATCCCCTGGAATTTAGGAGGCAATTGCTGCCTTACTTTTTTTTTTTTTTTATTTCCTTTTTTGCTAATGACACCCTTATAAAAACAAATGCCCAATAAACCGGCAAACAAAGCCAATTGCTATCATTTATAGGTTTCGACACAATACGGAAGAAAGAAGAAAACGAAATAACAATTCCGAACCAAAATCGATGACAGCAGAGAAAACAAAGTCCATTTCTGTTCCTCCTCGTCACTTTACATACTCTAAATACTAAAATACAATCTACATTAATCTCCTTTCAAAGGTCCAGTATCAGACAAATCAATCAATAACTAATCTGACCTAATTGAAGAAAGGTTGAGAGAACAGAATCAATCACGTCGTCCTTGAGGAGAAGTATATTTGGGATCCCTTGCATGCCGATTTAAAAATAACAGCTCCTACTTCGAGGTGAAGTTGTCGGAGCCGATAGAGCGAGAGGTGTCGATGAGGACCTTCCAGTCGAGATTGGAGAAGAGATATTTGAGGAAATCGGGATTAAGTATTGAGAAGAGACTTTGAGGGGTAGCCGGGACACCCATAGCTTGGCCTGGACGTGCGGCTTGCTTTGTCTCTGGTTTCAAAGCGAGAGGAGGGAGACGAGAGTTAAGACCCGACTTTTGCTTTCCTTTCTTTTTGATTTTTTTTTTTTTTCTTTTGGGTCATGACTCATGAACGGCTGATTATCGACGGCAGCTTGGACAAACAAACAATAAAATGACGTGGCAAAACATGAGTGGTTGGGCAGAGAAAGTGAGAGAGAAATCCGACAAATGATCCAGCTCCAAAATAAAAATACCCATTGAGAATGCTCTCTCTATCTCTCTCTCTCTCTCTATATATATAACTTTATGTTAAAAATATTGTACAAATATTTTTTTTTTTTTTGGTTAAATGTTATCAAGATATATTGTCAAATTTCAGAGTCTTTGTTTCAATCCACTTTTACATATTTCACGCAATGACCTTGGAATTTAAAATAAATATGATGGACAGATTCGGCTCAACCAACTAGTTGGAGGCGTTACGCAAAATTTGGTAAGAAGAATTTCAGAAAATAATTCTAATTATTTAATAAAAGAAAAACTAGATGATTTCGTTTTTGAGTTTTACTTAGCTTTTTTTATTTTTTTCCCTTTGAAATTCGTGTTACTTAGATTCATATTTTCTGTTGGATATATTTAGTACAAATAATTAACAAGTAAAAACACACGCCTGAAAAACAACATGAATTAATCATATTTCGAATAACAAAAGAAAATTAACAAATATAAGAAAATAAGAATATAGGACCTGAAATATTTAGTAATAATAGATTCTGTTCTTTTTTAAATTCTCAAACTCTTATAGAACTTTTGAGATAAATAATAGTGTATATTGTCATATACCGTAAAAGTCTGTTAGAAAAGAATACTAACAACAGTCCTCTATCAACCTCTTTATCAGATATTCTATTTATTTATTGACACATGTCTTTTTTATTCAAATAGAAAATAGATGACTTGTCACTTGATTATTATTTTTTTTTTTTAAAATGAATAGAACACATGTCAATAAATAAAAGAGAGTCTGACAAATAGGCTAATATAGAGAATGTTGTTAGTTTTTATCAAGTTGTTATAACTTATTAACTTAATCAGACTACTTATTAGCCATAAAGTAAAAGAGGATAACAATATATTTTATTTGAAACAAAAAGAAATTACATTTTTTAGGGGAAAAAAGAAATTGCATTTTGAAAAGTTGCTATATTTACAGTTAACTAAATCAAGTTGCTATTCTTTAAATGTAATAGCATTAAATATAAAGTATTGTTTTCAAATTATTTAGGAAATAGCCCTAAAATGGAATTAAATTCCATAGTGTAATATCATTAATTTTTAAATGATCTACAAATTAGGCCGGGAAATCTATACTTAAGATGCCTTGGCTCTAGCTAGAGGCTGGCTAAGTTGCCTACCATTGAGCTGGCATTAGTTAATAATAATGAAAATGCTATATATCATATATTAGATTCATAACTTAAAGATAAATGCAATGGGACACAACTTAGCACAACAAATTAATTAAAAATGCTAAAAAGAGCATACGTGGTGCTTAATATTACAATTAACAGAAGTTTGAAGCTGATCACTGTCACGACCGGAAATCCCAGGCCGTGACTATTAGTAAATTTATGTTGAAACAATGGTGAATAGTAATTTTCCAAAATTCCAAAAAAAATTAATTTTTGAAATTTTATATTTTAGTCCTTAAAAGAAAGTAAAATTCGAATTAAAGAAATTCATCATTAATATAGATTTTTCGAAAAAATATTTCACTTAAAGTTTATAGGAAATTCAAGTTAATAGTTTAAAAACATTTGTAAATATATAAACTTTAATTAAATAAATCAAATTAAAACCTTAGGTCCAACATTCAAATAATTTACACAAAATCATCTGTATTTCTAAATACTCAATTTAATAGCAAAATCATCCTCATACACCTACTTAGTAAATACATTATTATTGGCTAAATAAATTTGACATAGAAAATAAAAATGATATGAAAAGGAACCAACCAATGAAAAGGATAGAAAACGACATACTTATGCCAAAGAAGCTTTTCAGGCCACCACCACAAATTATCCCAAAAATAAATCAACACATGAAAGTAGGAGGAAGTAGGGGGAGTGAGCACATGAATGCTCAGTAGAGAATCAATTACTAGTTTTTATATAAAAAAATATACTCACATTGAAGGTCCTTCATGGTTGGTGGGCCATATAAATAATTTATAAAATCCAAGTGGAGATCACAGTCCAATAGTTCAAATATTCCAAAGTATTGTAAATCATTCACCAAAACCAGTACATATCTATTCAAGCCAACATATAACCATGTATGCAATCATGATGTCTGAAGTATTCTAGTAGATCACTCGTAAGTCCAAACCACCTAAAGAGGCGACAGTAAGTCTGAGCACCCAATATGGGGTACCGTAAGCCCGACGGCCGCGTAAGTATGTGAATGCATACAAATACTATATGAATGTGTGAATGCATGCAAATGCTATAAAAATGACAGAATAAGGATACACACCATTTCTACAGACTCTCAAAATAATCATACAGTGTCCTTTAATCAAACCACTTTTAGTCCTCAAAACTGAGTTCCCAAATCGGTTTGGATTTTCTAAAAATTTTGGCATTATAACAGCCATTTTTGATCAAAACCTAAAAATCCAATTTCCTGCAGAAAATAGTTCAAAACAGTATATATGACACGTCAATTAGTGTAATCTGCCTCCCAGGCAGTTTATATCTCAAATCAGGTCAAAAACATATATAAACACAATTTTTTATAAATAATTTCACGAAATTTTATATTTATCAAAAATATGTAAAATTTTAAATTAAACTAATTTTTGAATCAAGTAATCGAATTCCTACCTCAATCGAGTGTTGAAATAGCATTACGGGGCTATAAAGAAGGTTTGGCGTCGTTTGGGTGTCGTTTGGAGGGTTGGACGTCGTTTTCGAACATTTGATTGATAGGTTTGAAGACTCGATTTTCAATTGGAGCTTTAGATCGTGAAACGGACTTCACTACTAAATTCAAAGCACCAAAAACGCTAAGTTAGACATATAATTTGATCGATTCGGGCTCGGACTAAACCCGGGCCTACGACACGCAAATCGAGAAAATCTGAGCTGTTAGATTTAGATTTTCGTGCTCGTCACCAAATATAGTCAATATATATCAAAATTCTTATTTTCACGAGTACATCACAAATATGAGGTCTATTTTACAATCTAAAGGTCAGATTGAAAAATTTAAATATGAAACTAAAATAGCTCAAAATTATCAAAAATGGCAAAATCCAATCTGGGCAATATTGAGTTATAAAATGAATACCATGTGATTCCTCTCGTTGAGAGGAATCGAAAATGCCGGGTTTCAAGATCTACAAACGTCGGAATCAACTCCGATGACCGATTCTCTTCTCGGCGATTTTTCGTCGTCGCCGGCAAACCAGAACTCCGGCGGAGCTGTGACGTCAGCTGGAGGTGTTATCGAAGGTCCCCGTCACGATCTCGGTGGCTGCGCAGCTAGATGGCGGTTGGAGGACGTCCAACGGAGAGGACCCGTGGCTGCTACGTGTGACGTCGGGCAGAGGAGAGAAAAATCGAAGGGAAGAGAGAGAAAAAAAAGAAAGAAGAAGAGTGAGCTGGCAGGGCCACGTGGCAGCCCTTAAATGGGCTTCAGACTTTGCAAATAAGTCCCTAAGTCTAGATTTACGTCATTTAAGTCCCTTAAAATTGCAAAATAGTCCAAATTTCTAACTTTTCTCTCAATTTAGTCCAAATTCGTATTTATTTATTTATCATATTGTTTTAAAATTTTAATGGTCAAAAGACCAAAATGCCCGTTTCTAAAATGAAGGGTTTTACATCCTTCTCTCCTTAAAATAATTTCGTCTCAAAATTCAAGCACAACTAGGAGTGCAAGTAGAGCGATAAGGAGAGTGAACCATTAGTTATAGAGTGTAGGAGGATCGAATCAAACATTAATCAAACAAGGAGCGCGAAACATATGCTTTGCATTTGGTGTTATAATTCCGCCAACATATCAAGACCACATAAAGGTATGTGATAAGAAGATACACAAGAGGTATAAAATCACGAGATAGCTCACCAGTAAGTACAGCACCTCGACACAAGAGATTGAAATGATGACCCCAAGTTGGTAATTTATCGTAGGAACAGTAACGTTAATTAGGACAAGAAGTCGAAAACACAGGATTTTTATAATAAGAACAGTGACTGTTAGGCACCAATACAGTATAGCAGACCAAATGTTAGGTTTGTACAATACTGTTCTTAGATTACACCAGATCAATAACACACTGGGACCATTCCATTTGTCTACAGTTAAACTTGGTCCTAAACAATCACTGAGTCCAAAGATTCTAACAAAATTTCTCATCAACACAAGATTGCACCCAACAATGCTTCGATTAGGAAACAAATACATTGGTGTTGCACCATACATAATATAGACACGTCCAGAGGTTAGAAACGATAATGAGAGCACAATGACATAAGTCATTTACCGTTCCTCATATCGAGTGAGTAACAACCATGCACACAAATTATTTCTAGTCAAGGACAAGACTAGAATCACTATGAATAGAAATATCTAACACAGGAGCACTTAGCACAACAAACGCCAATAAGACCACTGCAGTCCATGTATATAAAATGCAAATATTCACATAACAAATATAGTCCAAAGACTTTCCAAGTCTTTTACTCAAGGTAATACCATATAGTGATAACCCATACCATAATTCAATCCAGACACTCTCCAAGTCTCTTTGTCTAATATAGGATTTTAACAATAATCCCAAATCGCCACTTATCTCCAAAGACTTTCTAAATCTTCGGTATAACAGAAAGTCATATAAAAATATCTAAATACCCAACATGCAAATAAAATTTTTAGCAATACTACAATGCCCCAGAAATAAGGTTTCAACAGAATAGGCTGTTTCTGCAGCGACACCTGTCTCCCATCTAAGCTCGTTTCATTTTAAATCAAAAATAGTTTTTGAAATTTTTTTATTTTTTGAAAACATGTCACACAAAATCAAGGGTATATGGGAATACTATACTAGTTAACAATAAGGTCTCACCTTGGCCATAGATAAAACAAACTTGAACTTTAAGTATTCCCTTTGAAAATATAATAACAAGAGTTCAACAACTCTCAATATAGACTCATGAGTAAACTGATCCTTATGCCATCAATTATACCACCATAATGATACCTAAATCCATTTCAAATTAAGTAATGAGTTACAAACTAAATTCATTACTAACGAACTCTACTAGGACTCTCTAATCCACACAGATATAACAAGAGTCTCTATTAGTACTCAAAAGTCAACACAAGTAAAGTACCTCAAATAGTACTCACTCATCAATACCAAAAGGGAATATAATAACAAGATTAAATCTTGTTATCATTAATCAATCAATTGGACCAGTTCCATTTACTACGCTAAGTAGGACAAGAAGAAGTTTGTCGCTTGATATATAGTTTATCTTAGAACTTACGAGGTTCATACAGCTTATCATAATAATAGACATAGGAGTACAAGAATGAATGTCCATTTGAATTTAGGAATTTCGACAGGAATAGAATTCGCTAGTCTCGTGTCATCCCCGACACTTCTGAAACTAGAGTTTCAGGGTTATAACTATCCCAAGGATTTCAGAGTTCCACCTTAGGGAGATAAACAAAGGATTCAGGATGAATCAGAATAAGGACAACACATTTAGCCGATTTCTAAGTGATGTATGAGGTATTTGTCAAACATTTTCTAAAACCCTTTTTAAACACCAAAATACCACAGGCAAGATCCCAGACAGATTTGAAGTCTAAAGCTCTGATACCAAAACTGTCACGACCGGAAATCCAAGGCTGTGACTATTAGTAAATTTATGTTGAAACTGTGGTAAATAGTAATTTTCCAAAATTCTAGAAAAATTTAATTTTTGAAATTTTATATTTTAGTCCTTAAAAGTAAGTAAAATTCGAATTAAGGAAACCCTTCATTAATATAGATTTTTCAAGAAAATATTTCACTTAAAGTTTATAAGAAATTCTAATTAATAGTTTAGAAACATTTGTAAATTCATAAACTTTAAATCAAATTAAAACCTTAGGTCCAACGTTCAAATAATTTACACAAAATCATTTGTATTTCTAAATACTCAATTTAATAGCAAAATCATCCTCATGCACCTACTTAGTAAATACACTATTATTAGCTAAACAAATTTGACATGGAAAATAAAGATGATATAGAAAGGAACCAACCAATGAAAAGGATAGGAAACGGCATACTTATGCCAAAGAAGCTTCTCAGGTCACCACGACAAATTACCCCAAAATAAATCAACACCTGAAAGTTAGAGGAAGTAAGGGAGGTGAGCACATGAATGCTCAGTAAAGAATCGATTACTAGTTTTTATACAAAAAAATATACTCACGTTGAAGGTCCTTTATGGTTAGTGGTCCATACAAATAATTCATAAAATTCAAGTGGAGATCACATTCCAATAGTTCAAATATTCCAAACCATGGTAAATCATTCATCAAAACCAGTACATATCTATTCAAGCCAATATATAACCATTTATGCAATCATGATGTCTGAAGTGTCCTAGTAGATCACTCGTAAGTCTGAGCCACCTAAAAAGGTGACCGTAAGTCCGAGTACCTAATGTGGGGGTACCGTTAGTCCGACGGCCGCGTAAGTATGTGAATGCATGCAAATGCTATATGAATGACAGAATAAGGATATGCTCCATTTCCACAAAATCTCAAAATAACCATGTAATGTTCTTTAATCAAACCACTTTTAGTCTTCAGAACTGAGTTCTCAAATCGTTTTGGATTTTCTAAAAATTTTGGCATTATAAAAGCTATTTTTGATCAAAACTCAAAAATCTAATTTTCTGCAGAAAATAGTTCAAAACAGCATATATGACACGCCAACCAATGTGACGTACCTCACAGGCAGTTTATATCTCAAATCAGGTCAAAAACATATATAAACATAATTTTTTATAAATAATTTAACGAAATTCCATATTTATCAAAAATATGTAAATTTTTAAATTAACCTAATTTTTAAATCAAGTAATCGAATTCCTACCTCAATCGAGTGTTCAAATAGCGTTACGGGGCTATGGAGTTGGTTTGGCGTCGTTTGGGTGTCGTTTGGAGGGTCGAGCGTCGTTTTCGAACATTTGATCGATAGATTTGAAGACTCGATTTTCAATCGGAGCTTCAGATCATGAAATGGACTTCACCACTGAATTCAGATCATCCAAAAATGCTATGTTAGATATACAATTTGACCGATTCAGACTCAGACTGAACCCGGGCCTACGGCACGCAAATCGAAAAAATCTGAGCCGTTAGATTTAGATTTTCGTGCCCGTCGCCAAATATAGTCAATATGCATATGTATCAAAATTCTTATTTTCACGAGTACATCACAAATATGAAGTTTATTTTACGATCTAATGGTCAGATTGAAATATTTAAATATAAAACTAAAATAGCTCAAAATTGTCAAAAATGGCAAAATCTAATCCGGACAATATTGAGTTGTAAAATGCATACCATGTGATACCTCTCGTCGAGAGGAATCGAAAATGCCCGATTTCGAGATCTACCGATGCTGACTCTCTTCTCGGCGGTTTTTCATCGTCGCCGATAAACCTGAGCTCCGGCGGTGCTGTGACGTCGGCTGGAGGTGTTAACGAAGGTCCCCGTCACGATCCTGGTGGCTGCGCGGCTAGACGGCGGCCGGAGGACGTCCAACGGAGAGGACCCGCGGCTGCTGCATGTGACGTCGAGCAAAGGAGAGAAAAATCGAAGGGAAAAGAGAGAAACAAGGGAAAGAAAGAAGAAGAGAGAGTTGGCAGGGCCACGTGGCAGCCCTTAAATGGGTTTCAGGCTTTGCAAATAAGTCCCTAAGTCCAGATTGGCATCATTTAAGTCCCTTAAAATTGTAAAATAGTCCAAATTTCTAACTTTTCTCTCAATTTAGTCCAAGTTCATATTTATTTATTTATTATATTGTTTAAAAATTTTAATAGTCAAAAGACCAAAATACCCTTTCTAAAATGAGGGGTTTTACAATCACAATACTTAAAATTTATATATGTTAGCGCCCACAGTGTGTTCTTAGCATCGCGAGTGCTCTTTAACATTTTTCAAACCTAAATACGATGTGATTTTGTAAGTGGCTATTACAAATAAGCGGGTAAAAATTCAATATAATGTCATTCAATCAAGTCATTTTTATTTTTTATTTTTATAGATGATCAATACATGTAAGATTACTTTCCTTTAAAAAAAAAATAGTACGATCACTTGTGAATTATATATAAAATACTGTTGATTACGTATCTGTGGCATGGATACTCTACTAGTAGAAAACAAGTTTTTTTTTTTTTTTTATTGCAGAATTTGATAAAAAAAATTGAATTCCTCTGGCATGTAACTGTTAGTGGTTTTGCAATATTAAGTATGCAATTGCAATTTCCGCTTGAGATTTAAAATTTTCAGAAGATAATCTTGAATATTTCAAAACGTGATAACAAATTAATAGAAAAATAAAAAAAAAAAGAAAAAAAAACCTATCAAATGGATGTTTACTTATGGAACCCTATGTTGTTACATTTTATTTATGATTAGGAATAGGCGTATTTTATTTTGGGGTTATTCAAAACATGAACTAGCTCCTTTCAAAAAAACGAAAAAACATGAACTAGCTATGTAATAGATTCATTATTTATTCTTTTAGTAAATATAAATGATAGGGAAATATTTCCTTCAAAAAAATGATAGGGAAACAATTTTTTTTGAATGAAAAACAATAAAGATCCATCTTTATTTAAAAAATAAATAAAAGATTTGTCAGGTGTAATATAATGCTCCAAAATGTTTTTTTCATTTTCTTTTTGAAAAATGTTAAATATCGCCGCTAGTCATTATCACTGTTGATTTTTCAACTGTCGAAAGCTGTTATATACGTATAACTACGTACATGGATCATTGTCTAATAAAATATAAATTACAGATTTAGCATATATAAATTTGTATTTGATTGACAAATTAATAATAATACACAATATCTCTCTCTCTCCTGCAAAATATGCGAAAGTCTTTGACTATGTATCCGTGACGCTCAAACCATCACCATAGTAAAGACGGTTGTTATTGCAAGCTAGCAGAAAGGTTACCCTCCAAACCGGGAAGCTGATCGATTTTTTACTTTAATCATATTAGATCGGTTCAATTGTCAATACTGAATTGATGGGAGACGAGTCCATAGTTACAAGAGTACAATCGTATCCCATATATATAAAATATACTTTGAATGAAGTAATATGCATGAATAAAACCCACACAGGCATATATATTATATACAAGTATAGTGAATGAGTACAAGGTGCAAACATATTTCAAACATTACTAAATATATACGAAAAAATACTAAAATTTACTAGTCATAGTTTAATAATTAATAGTTCGTACAATTGCCATTATTCACTTTTCACTGTGATCAGAATACAAGGGGATGACCCATTATATTGACAGTCACAGAGTACACATCCTCAGCATCATCAATGCATGCCAACAACCTAACACGTACTTTTTTAGCTGGCAACTGGGCTACGTACCCCATTCACAAATATACCGGGGTTTCCAATGCTTTTAATTACCACTCAGATTAATTTGGAGATCTGATAATCTTGTATCTATATTTTTAATTAGGAACTTTACCACTAATTGGTCAAAACCGAAACATCGTACGCATGCATTATGTGGCACATAACCTTTTATAAGATAAAAAGTGAGAGCATAGTGCTACATATAAGAAACTAAGAAAAAAATATAATTCGACTTTAAATGACATCAATCTATTTGTTGTATTTAATGTATGTCTCTCTATGCTACATTATATTTTCTCACTATATTTAGCATTTTCTCACTAAGAAAAAGTCACCAAAGTGATAATTTTATACATAACAAAATTTAAAATATTTTTGACTAAGAGTGACATATATAGTCACAATTAAAAATTTCTCGTGAAAAAGAAAATAGCATTTAATCGCAAAATTGTGACTGGAACTTTTAGCCACGACATAGTAATAAAGACATTCTTTTAGTTACGTAAAACAAATTTTCTTGTGACTGAAAAAAAAAAAAAATTTGTGGTGTCTAAAGCGAAATCAACTGGTCTTCACACTGTTACATTTCAATAATTTTGATGTGGTGAATCAGAAATATCATGTTGAATGCAACACCAATAATGATGAACAATATTTACTTTTCTTTAAAACATAGGCTAATTACTTGAGGCAACAAGATCGGCCTGGACGCTCATTTAACCCTACATTTACTACTCACAACTGTCCCCTACCGGCTACCGCTCTTTTTGGCTATAAAAGGCGATCGAATCCCAGCGGTCCTTCAGGTCACACAGACTCAAAACGAGTGGAAGCAAAAGAGGGAAGAGAGAGATCAAGCTTGCTAGATAGCTGGAGAGATATGGCGAAGTGGTGCATTGTGTTGGTTCTTGCTCTAGTTGTGGTTCACGCCACAGCCAGAAATGTGCCTGCGGCAAAAGACGCCGGACTCAATGACCAAAAGAACTTCCTCACATATGGCGGAGTCGGCGGTTA
The DNA here is from genome assembly GCA_002914845.1 of Trema orientale. Taxonomy (NCBI): domain Eukaryota; kingdom Viridiplantae; phylum Streptophyta; class Magnoliopsida; order Rosales; family Cannabaceae; genus Trema; species Trema orientale. The sequence goes on from JXTC01000420.1 coordinate 47,518, forward strand.
CTCCGGTGTTGGCAACAACGGCCTGCCCTTTGGTGGAATTGGCGGCGCCATTGGCGGAGGTGGTGGTGGGCTAGGAGGTGGCCTTGGTGGAGGCATTGGACTTGGTGGAGGCGGCGGACTTGGTGGCCTTGGAGGACTAGGCGGCGGCGGCGGTCTTGGCGGTGGAGGTGGCGCTGGCACTGGCATTGGTCCTGGCGGGGTTGTTCCTTTCCCTTGAAGTGAAAGAAAGAAAACCAGTATGGGATATGCATGTGTTCTTTGTTATTGGCTAGCCAGCTAGTTAAAGTTAAGTAGAGTTATATGCAAGTGTTCGCGAGTGTTTGAAAGTTAGAAAGTCGTAACTTATGTGAGAGTTTTTCCTAATTTATTTTTGGAATTTATTTGCTAAAGGTTTATGTAAGAGAGTTTAATTTTCAGTTTGTTTGTCTTGGTTTCCCTACAAATATTAAAGAAAATAAACAGAAATCTTTGTTCGTGTCGTACGTGGTTGTTCGAATTCGGAGTTTCCTTTCTTCTTGTCGTGCTAATTTTGTCAATATATAAGGTGCATCTCACTATATTAAACATCCAATCCAGTAGGTTTTTTTTTTTTTTTTTAAATCTACTTATAGGTCTTATTTTATCTAATTAAAATTTGTAACTACACGTTTTTTTATAGTAAAAAAAAAATATTAAATAATGTATATTTATTTATTTTTTTCAAACTACTTAAATTATAGTAACCGTTAAATCAAAATCTAATAGTTGAAAAAAAAATACCATTAATAAGTAAAAAAAAATATCATTGGATTGGGAACCATATATATGTATATATAATTATTTACATTTTCGTTTTTTGGATTTTTCATAAATACTATGTTTGTTTAAGCTGAATATGGATCATTCTAAACAAGATTGTTCTTTTGTCTAGCTAGCCGAATAATATCAGGATATATCCTTATTCCATCCAAAGGCCATACAAGAGCAATCTTTTTAGGCCGAAAAAAAAAAAAAAAAACTTTAGCTAGCTGGCTTGCCTGGTGGCAAACTACTTTTTGTACTTATCCCTTTTGGGCTTGCTCGGTTAGTTAATTAATTTAAACGTAGCCCTCCTGGTTATTGAACTGAGTTAATAAAACTCATCATGTATATTGTTTAAAAAAGGAAGTTTGGACACATCGAATTTAGGTATATATTATATACAAAACTATATATACATATGGATACCAATTCAGTAAGTATTTTTTATTTTTTTATCTATGCATAGATATCAATTTGGCCAATAAAAATTTATCGTGCATATTTTTTTATAATAAAAAGTAAAAAAGAAATAACATTAATGATGCACGTCTTTTCATACACATTATTATAGCCGTTAGATCACTATTAAATAATCATCTAACAGTTTAAAAAAATATATTTATACATAGGTTTAAAAAAAAATACCTACTGAATTGGGAACATATATATATATATATACACATATATAGTTTTAAACGATTCTCCATATAAATATGTACCCATGATATAAATATGTACCCATGATGATCATGACGTTCTAATATTATTAATGAGTCTTAAAACTAAGCTTTTTAGGCCTATATACAAAGCGTGTGACTTACAAACACGTAAAGTTGCTTCGAATTGTTGAATAAGGGTGAGCGGTATATTAATGGACATATATTTTCTCTGTACCAACTTTTTCTACGGGAAAAAATATAAAAAAAATAAAAAAGTACCTAAGATGTCATGTATATGTGCACTTTAAGCGACTAAAACTCATTGAGCGTATTTTATAATTAATATTGTACTTTATTGGCTCTCAATAAATATTGACCGCTAGCTAGTTAATTTTCCAAAACGTCATCACTTGGGATAAATTTCAGATATTGTATAGCGTAGTCCCTCTTCGCAAGTACCAAGCCATGAAAACTGAGCAATATTACTGAAGATCACCAACCCACTACACCAAACCTCTATTTAATTACACGAATAAAAACACGTTTTGTTTTCTTTAAAATAAGTGTTGACCAGCACTTAAGAACTATAAATTCAAATTAGCCTGACGTGAAAACAAGCTAATGTCATGCAAATTAGCCATTTATATGTAGTGCTAGCTAGACGCGTTTTGTAAGTAAATATGCTCATTCTAAGGGTCTCAAACTCTCACTGTTAGTACATTAAATTCATGGATATATACAAGAGATTAAAATATCCAAAAACATACTACACACGGTATTTTATATTATGCTACATAAAACTTCATGATTTTATCTGTGTATATGTATAATTAGTAGCTGACAAACTTTCTGAGTCTTATAAATGCAAAAACCTTTGGATAAAAAAAGAAGGAAAAAGAAGAAGAAGACTAAGCACGAAAAGTGACATAGGGGGTTTAAATGCGTCTGGTGAAGTAATGCATTAATGGGGTGCCCCAGTGTTAGCTTGGATAGTAGCTGAGAGTTGTCCACTTTAGTGTCAGGACTTTACACGGCAGCGGTAGCTAGCTCAATTGAATGAATGAGTTGATGATCAGTAACTACTCTTTATCTCGCCAACTGGTAAATTTCAGGCAACAACCAACTTGTCTTGTTTTTACTACTATATGTATTCTAAAGTTCATATTGCTAGGCCATTAGATTTTCGATAAATATTAGTTAGAGTCTTAGAGAGGCTTGGGATGCAGTCCTCACTACTATAGAAAATGTATTCCATGTCACTTATAGGGCGACGTAGTAGAAAAACAATGTCACTCTATAAGTGACGTGGAAATAGGTGACATAATAGTCCCCCCGTCATACCATGCCGCTTTAAAAGTGATGTAGTATGCTGGCCTACTACGTCATTTGTATAGAAAGCGATGTAGTAAGTCAAAATATCTGACAAATTATCAGTTATTAGGGTCTACCACATCGCTTTTGGGAGAATACTACATCACTCACGCATAAAGCGACGTGGTATGTACCATGTACTAAGTCGCTATTCTAGGAAGCGACATATATAGTAGGTGTCATCTTCCTCCCTGTGTGCTCGGCTAATATAGGTCATAGTATCTAAAAAAATTTTGAGCACTCCATGGGTCTTCTTGTAGATCAGACCACTGATACGCTTCACATTACCTGGATGAGTCAAACTCTAATTTGCTGACTTCATGATCCCTTGCCCAAACCCTTACGGTGTCACTTTGCTCCTCCCTTACTTTCCTTTCCGTACTCCAACATTATCGATGATAGTCGAAAACTTCAAGAATTTACATCTGAAAGATCAGAAAGGACTGTTACAGAAATTTTATAGACCTAAAAATAGAAGAAACTGAAAGAAGAGAGAGAGGTACCTGAAATTCAAAATGAGTAGAGTTTGAATGAGAGGGTATTGAAAATTTTGGGTTTGTTTAAATTAGGATTGAAGGACAATTTGGTGGGGCTGATGGTTTTGAATAGACGGTCATTATGCATTATTTTTTGTGGATACGGATCGATGATATGGCTAATATAAGTCCAGTTCCTACTACGTTGTTTTTGCAGCAAGCAACGTAGTATTAATAAAATAATATACTACATCACTTTCTGCAGAAGCGACACGGTACATGGCCCAACCACGTTTCTTGTTACATAAACAACGTGATAGAACCTGTAATCACATTGCTTTCTTTGGAAAATATCGTGGTTCAATGACGTCGTTGGTCCAGTAGTGCCTTTCTTTAGACAAAATTAGAACAAGGAAATGGAAGTAAAACTTGTTCTAAATTAACGTAACTAAACACAAATATATAAGTGTTGCTACTTTATTAGCTAAAGATATTACGTTAATCAATTTTCTATTATCTTAATTACATTTATGATGTTTTTTGGTCAGTTAATCCAATTATTGTGCATAAATACATAATTTTTTGGCAAAATTATGTGCACATCATTATTGTGTGTGATTATTTTTTTTATGAAATGGCCGGCACCACCCCGAAAAGAGCTATACTTTCTAACTCGATCTAGACATTAGAGACAATACATACATTTATGATTTGATTAGGGATTTTTCTTCTTCTTTTTTTTTTTGTTAAAAAAAAAAAAAGACATGTAACATATAGTCAAAGATCGTGTAGGTCCTTGAAAATGTTTTGGCCGCATGTTACCACAAGAAGTGAGTTTTTCTTTTTTTCTTTTTCGTCGTGGGACAAGTTATGCGAACCACGTATATATATAGCAATAATACGTGGTTATGTTAGCCATATATATATATCATGTATTAATTTGCACAAGCGGTTGGTAGGGCATGACTTGCAGAGGTTGAATTTAGAAGTTTAATCCACGTCGACATATGGCATTGATACTAATTTAGAACTTTTTAGGTTTGTTGGACCCCAACGCGTTATTGACAAACACAATTATATACATACATTTAAGGCATATGCACATATCGAGTAAGTATATATGAACTCACCAAAATTCCCAGCCGATACTAGTACTTGTTACCTTGTCTGAGTAAATTAATAATTATTAGTATCAATATTTTTATAAAAAAAATTGAGGTCTTTCATAACTCCTAATTGCCTCTAGCATTATTCTCAAATTTGTATCCCAAGTATCATGAACCATAACACTAGAATAATTTTTATCTTTTGTATACACTTATTATAAGAAACATGTGCTTGTTTTTGTACATGTTGTAACGTTTTAATGTTTACAAAGTGGTGCAACGGTTGAAAACCACTGAATAGCTAAGTGGTGCACCGCTTCGTCAAAATGGTACAACGGTTGAAAACCACTGAATGGCTAAGTGGTGCACCGGTTCGTCAAAGTGGTGCAACGGTTGAAAAACACTGAATGGCTAAGTGGTGCAACGGTTCGTCCACCGGTTACGAACCGAAAAGGTTCTTGATGGGAGAACCTCTATAAATAGTTACTTGGGTCCTCTCACTGCTTTATTGATATAAAATTATTCCATCAAATACAGAAAGCAAGTGTGAGAAACGTGTAAAGAAAAGCTTCCGCTTAGTTTCCTCTGTTTTTGGGCAATGGCTGGAGGTACGCATTTTCTTTATTTTTATATTTCAATGATATTAGAAACGTATTCAGATCATTGTTTATGCTAACATTTGGTATCAGAGTGAGATTAAATACCTCTGCCCTGTGTTTTTTTATTTTCTGCAAAAATGCCCGAAAATAAGTTTTGATTTGTAATTTTCTTTTGGGAATTTTTGATGAAAAAATGAGGTTAGAAATTATTAGGTAATTGATTTTCTAACAATTCTGTGATTTCAAACGTTAAAAATGGTGTCCGGATGGCTGAAAACGAGTCGGGTCGAAACCGGGTCAAAAGATCCGGCTGGAGGTAGAAGACGATAAAAACGACACGTCGTTTTTTGTAGTTCGTCGTCTGTCGTTTTTGAAAACGACATGTCGTTTTCTTCAGCCTAAAAAATGACATGTCGTTTACACTCGGGTCGGGTTTTTTTTTCTGTCGTTTGGAAAAACGACATGTCGTTTTCTTATGTCCAAAAAATGACATGTCGTTTATATGGACAGATTTGAGTGGTCGTTTTATCAAAACGACTTGTCGTTTTTCTCTGGCTCCAAAACGACTTGTCGTTTTTACACTCTGAAACGCAGCCTTTCGGTTAGAAAAACGACACGTCATTTGGACACCAGTCATTTGGCAAAAACGACACGTCGTTTTCTGGACGCCAATTTTCAAAAAAAAAAAAAAGGATTTTTCCAGAATTTTAATATTCGGGTATTTTTGCAGATTTTTCCAGAATTTTAATATTCGGGTTTTTTTTTTTGTGAAAATTTGCCATAATTTCAATACTTTGTGTAAATTTCATTAATGTTTGGTGCTTAATAATAATATTCTTATTTTTAGTATTTAATGAATATTATTTTGTGAAACTTAATTTCATTAATGAAATTTTTATGATATTGGCATATTTATAAAAATTCATTTAGAATATTTTTTATGTGCCTAAATTTATGAATATGTGTGTATAATTTTGTTATATGCATGCAATATTTGTTTAAATTATTTAGCACATAAATAATTATTTGTTGAAAATTTTTTATCATGTTGCTAAAATTGAGTTATTCATTTAAATATGCAAGTATTTTTCATACTTATGGAATTGTATTATTTTATGTATAAAATCATATTAGTGCATAATATTATGTTTTAATTATGCAATTTATGTTTACGGAAATTTTGTTTTACGAATTTTAACATATCCTTTAGTTTAGATATTATTAGAATTTGTGGAATTTAGGTTTATTCTCATAAAACTTGATTTTATACATAAAACTTTAATAAAGTGCTTATTTTTAGCACATGAAGACTTGTAAAATGTTC
>JXTC01000420.1:57681-67745 GCA_002914845.1 Trema orientale
TGTCTTTTTTTGGGGGGGTTGGGGGAAGGGGGAATAATAGCATTTTATAACATATATTTAGACTATTTTTTCAATTTATAATAACTTACGTTTTGACTATTATTTTCAAATTTTAAACTTGTTACAAATGTATATCGTCTCAGGGTCAAATACCAATTTTGACAATTGAATCTGCCAAAATTCCATTTTAAATTCTAAACGTACATATTTAAAAATTAATTCAAGTTTAAAGCATATAGGAAAATTATTAACTATTGAATTTAGCAAAATTCCATTTTAACTTTAAAAAGTAATTCAAGTTTAAAGCTTATTTGAAATAATCAACTTAATTAATTAATATATATTAAAAAATTATAAGTTTTTGTATTTTTTAATTTTAAGTTTTTAATTTGTTAATTTAATTATTAATTTCAATTATTTTTAGATATAAATGTATTAAGTTTAAAAGAATATTTTCGAAATACTAATGTTAAATATCCCATTTTTTTAATACAACGTGATGTGTCATGTATTAATATACAATTGGAATTAGTGATTCGTGATAAATTTCAATTCACTAATTAAAAAGTGACAACTCATTTGTCACATCAAGCATTGAATTAAAAAAATAGTAAATATGATCCCTAGTATTATCTTTTACATAAACTAAATGGTCAAAATTCGTGCTTGACTAAAAAATAGTATAACTCTATTACGATTTTAAATTTAAAGAACAATGTTGATAATACTCAAAATTCAATGTATAAATTCAACAAACAATCAAAATACAAGATATAAAATGTAATTATTCCTTCTTTTTTTTCACAATTGCTAAGTTTTTCTTCTTCTTTGTAATGACAAAAGAGAATTATTGATGTCATCTTGCTTTTCTTCCCTTTCATCATACGTCGGGGACACTAGTGGAACTGAAGCATATTGCTAATCGTTTTTTAGTTATGTTAATTGTTCAAACTTAAGCAATCCTTTTTTACTATTTTAGTCGTTTGTTTCAATTTTTAGTTTGATTGCGGTGTTCAATTGACCATGTCGTTCCCGAAGTTTTTGTCGTTTTCATTGTTCTTATCGTTTTTTTTCCCCCCCAAGTAACTTCTTGTTTTCGTATTGTTCTCGATTTTTCTTATTCGTATCATTTATTCCGTTTAGTCTCTGCTTCAAGTTTAACCTTGCTTGTCGTTTGCCTTTTTTTTTTTTTTTTCTTTTTTCCGGTTTTTAGTTACATGTTGTCTTTGAAGTTGCCGTTGTCGTTGTTTTCTATTGTTTTCCTGTTGGTTGTCGTTTCATCTTGTTAGTGCCTTTATTCAATTTATCGTTTCTCTCTGGGATATTTAATCATGTGTGTCATTTTCTAGCGTTTATCGTTTTCCATTTATCATAGTTTTTACTTTCTTTGTTGTGCAAGCTCTCATTGTCATTTTTTAGTTTTTCTCTGTCATTCTACTTTTTTTTGTCGTCTTTTCGTTTTCGTTCACGTCGTTTACTCCCTTACTAGTTGTTCAAATTTTGTTACCATTTTCTTATTGCTGTCGTTTATTACCTTTTTTTTGGACATAGATTTCTTTAATAGTTCTGTCCGTATTATCTTGCGTGTCATTTTCTATGTTCATCGTTTTCCATTCAAGTGTCCCCATTTCTTTATTATCGTTTTACAGTGTGCATGTCGTTTTTTAGGTTGTCGTCGTTTTTCCTTACAATTCCTCCAAACAATCAGCATCCGATGCACTAACCCAGCATGGAGAACCAAGCTTACCAACAAAGAACCTTGAGTTGCGTTCATTCCTTCTTTCCCTTGTCCCGACATTTGCTCAATGTCTTTCCAGGCGCTCACCAACTACGGTTGGCCCAAACGGCCGAACCAACACTAGACGAAGTGCCCAGTTTTCTCTCACTACATTCTAAAGCTTTAGTGAATTAGGTGAAATAGACCTGACTAAGAGCAATTTGGGCCAAAATAATTTTTTGATGACTCTTTTTCGAAAGACTATCTTATGATTGCTCATAAAAGGTTTGCCTTATTTTGACCGAGCAACACCATAATGACATGTCAATTTGTTATTATGTGATTTTTAATAATAAATTGGATCCCACCAAAAGTGTAATCGTAATTAGTCACTACACATCATTGGGCTTCATAGTGCCCCATACATTACTCGTTTTGACATCTTATGTGAGTGTCATAGTTTTTATGACTATTGGCCATAAATATTATGGTCATGCATAAAATGTCATAGAAAATGACAAATAAGATCACAAAATTTTAACTAGCCCCTAAAAAATAATTTTGAAAAAGAACCACAGAAACGTTGTTGGGTTTTTAGCCTAATTACTCGTAATCAGGTCCAAATCCCTTTTGAGATGTTTTAAAATGGGCTTCTTAGAAAAGTCCATGCCAAAAGTCCACGAAATTGAATAATTCGGATAACGTCTTTCTGACTTGATAATCGCCTCCCTGTCCAGCTCTATAAGCAGACCCTGCTGAATTTTTTGAAAAATCGTTAATTCATTTTAATTAAAAAAATCAATTTCTGCAAGTTTATTTAGAAAATTACTACTTTTAAACAATTTTAAAATACCAATTTTCAAGAACCATTTTTAAAAAAAGTTAGATTAAGCCACTTTTTCTTCAAAATTAGTATTTAAGGTATTCGAGATAAATAATTAGTTATTTAGGATAACCAATCCAGTTACTTGAGTTAACTAATCTAGTTACTTCAAGTAACTTAACCATTTAACTCAAGTACCTCATCAATTGGTAAAAAGTGGTAATTTTTTTAAATAATTTTGAAAGTGTCGTTTCTCAATAAAATTCAGGATTTCTCAAGAAATTTTGAAATTCGGAATTTTTCAATTTCGTTTGAAGATTTAACATATAAAATAAATTTTCTACGTTTTAAAATGGGGAAATGGACCTGACTAGTAGTGATTGGTGGTAAAATGAATTTTGGATAGAAATTTTGAATAATGGTATTAGATGCATAGAGTTTTTTTGCAGTTTTTTTCTAAAGAAAATTTCTACCAAACTAAAACTCTTTTTTTTTTCAAAACTACTATGCACGAAAAAAAAGCCTAACTTACAATTGTCACAATATTACGGATGATTAGTATACTAGTTTCCGGTAATTAGTCCAAAAAAGTTCGTAAATTTATGGTCTAAAATATAGTGACTACCTGTCACTGATATTTCTGGAAACTAACGAGGGCCTCTTAGCCACATGGCTGAATTTCAGGTCATTATTTAAAAAATGACCTTTTTTAGATGTTATTAGAAAATAGCTGAATTTATCAAAAAAAAAAAGCCAAAATATTTAGAAAAATATCATTTTCTAAAATAATAATTGGTAACCGATAACCAGTTTTTAAGTATTGATAACTATTAACCAAATGTATTTATAACTAATATATAACTAATAACTGGTAAGTAATAACTGATAACTAGTTCTTGGAAACTGATAACTAGTAACTATTTTAAAAATAGTAGTTTCCTAAAAAAATTTTATAAAGTGATATTTTTCTAATAAAAACAGGTACAGGAGTTGTAAAAAAAAGTGATTCGTATTTTGTAATTCTTTTTGTTTTTATAGGTAGAAGTGTTAGAAACCCGTTTAAAAATATAGAAGCCCATTAAAACTCCACACTAAACCCAGCCCATGTTGACACCTAATTGGTCATCTCGCTATTTAATTTCAGGGTTGGTAACTTGATCCCAAAGACAACTTGACAAACCCAAACTCTCTCTCTCTCTCTCTCCCTCCCTCCCTCTCTCTCTGTCTGAGACTAATCAGATACTATGGGTCAAGGAACCCCAGGTGGCCTGAACCGTTCAGGCTTGCCCGGCGATCGGAAACCCGATGGCGGCGACAAGAAGGAGAAGAAGTTCGAGCCCGCGGCGCCGCCCGCTCGAGTGGGTCGCAAGCAGCGGAAGCAAAAGGGTCCCGAAGCCGCGGCTCGGCTCCCGACTGTGACCCCCCTAACAAAGTGCAAGCTGAGGCTGTTGAAGCTTGAGCGAATCAAGGATTATCTGCTTATGGAGGAAGAGTTCGTCACTAACCAGGAGCGGCTCAAGCCTCAGGAGGAGAAAGCCGAAGAAGATAGATCCAAGGTCGACGATCTCAGAGGCTCGCCCATGAGCGTCGGTAATCTGGAGGAGCTCATCGATGAGAACCATGCCATCGTTTCGTCCTCAGTTGGGCCCGAGTATTATGTGGGTATTTTGTCTTTTGTCGATAAGGACCAATTGGAGCCTGGCTGCGCGATTTTGATGCACAATAAGGTAATGGGTTTTGATTTTTTTAGGGTTTTTGTTTGTTTTGAAGCATACTTAAATTCTTTACTAGGGTTTTCTGATTTAGTGTTAAAAGGAATGGAATTGGGTTTGTTTCTTGCTATATTACTTGTATTAGGATTTAGTATTTGGGAAAGTATTTTTTTTGTCTGGTTGGCTGGGAAGAATGGTGGTAGGAGGTATAATTGAGAGTTTCGTATCCAAGTGGGGAAAGAATTAATGAAGTAGCACGAATTGGATTGGCTATGCTGTAGATTGAAAATATAACCTAGTGTTTCATAGTTACCCTTAGTGTTTCATGGTTAGCATGTTTTATCGTTTCGAACCAACATATACAGTATAAGTGTTTCATATACTTGATAAGATATAGTTGTGTACTGCGTATTATTATGTCAGCTTATGTTTCTATGCTTAGTTTCTTGTAGTTTCTGCTCGGTCTTTAAGTCCATATGTATTTAATTGCGTTGAATGTTTTGGGATTTTATCTCCTCCTTTTGCCTTTTCTTATAGATTTTAGTCTTGAACCCAAAAATAAAGTGTGACCTCCTCTGAACGTTGAACGCAAAAATTTTATCACCTTTTTCTGGTGGCTTGTAGGTTCTGTCCGTTGTTGGACTTCTTCAAGATGAAGTTGATCCTATGGTGTCTGTGATGAAAGTCGAGAAAGCTCCGTTGGAATCATATGCTGACATTGGTGGATTAGATGCCCAGATACAGGAGATTAAAGAAGCTGTTGAGCTTCCTCTTACTCATCCTGAACTATATGAGGACATTGGTATCAAACCTCCCAAGGGCGTCATCCTTTATGGAGAGCCAGGGACTGGGAAGACTTTGCTTGCTAAGGTTTATACATTTTTTCCTTATCCTTTGATTTTCTCCTCACTGAGCTACTATGTCTTAAATTCTTAATTATGTTATTATATCTTGGCACTTGCTATATGAATAGTTCTTTCTGTATGCACCCTATGTATTCTCTTTCCCCAGTCCTGGAGAAGAGGGAAAATATTTAATTTCTACTTTGCTTATAGGGGCATATTGCAGTTTGGGGCATTTGTATGACATGTTCTCACATTATTGCTGTCCATTTGGTTGAATTGTTTGTTCTTACAGGATGTTCCCTGAGTTATAACCTTTTACTTCTGTTCTTTCAGGCAGTTGCTAATTCAACGTCAGCAACTTTCTTGCGTGTTGTTGGTAGTGAATTAATTCAAAAGTACTTGGGAGATGGCCCAAAACTAGTAAGAGAGCTCTTTAGGGTTGCTGATGAGCTCTCTCCTTCANTACAAAGAGGTGAGCCAATGAACATTTTTATGATAAAAGTTAACTTTGCACATTGCTGCGTTTGAAGCAGTTACAATTATTATATCTTTCTGCAGGTATGATGCTCATTCAGGTGGTGAACGTGAAATCCAGAGGACTATGTTGGAGCTGCTTAACCAGTTGGATGGCTTTGATTCAAGAGGAGACGTCAAAGTGATTCTTGCGACGAATAGAATTGAAAGTCTTGATCCAGCCTTGCTTCGACCTGGTCGAATAGATAGGAAGATTGAATTCCCTCTTCCTGACATCAAAACAAGGAGGCGCATTTTCCAGGTATCTCGTTGAACTTAGAGGTTCAATAAGATTTTTTACGAGACATGATCTATGATATCTAAAATTAAATGACTTAGACATAATCTCATTAACTTTCTTTAACGTAAATGATTTAAGGCTTCATTATCTCACTCTACGTGCTTTACCTTGCATCGGCCTGCAGATTCATACATCAAGGATGACATTGGCTGATGATGTCAACTTAGAAGAATTTGTCATGACTAAGGATGAGTTTTCCGGAGCTGATATAAAGGCAATTTGTACTGAAGCTGGTTTGCTTGCTCTCAGGGAACGCCGTATGAAGGTGAGTGAGACAGTGGCATAAATGGATTATTGGGAAAGCTCGCTATTTTTTCCGGACCATAAGCATTCGGTTGTAGATTCAACTCCAAATCTTTCTTAACAAGAAGAAATAAAATAAAAGAGAGAAACAAAGAGAAAGGGGATGAGGAGAACTCTTTGAATCAATTGTTTTATTGATGTTTTGTAGATGCGGTTCCTTGATGTTTCCTTTAATCATTCTTAATCATTTGGCGTTTTCACTATTGGTGATTAGTTTTGGTGATCGATGTTTCAATTCTGTGTTTCAGGTGACACATACCGACTTTAAGAAGGCGAAAGAGAAGGTGATGTTCAAGAAGAAAGAAGGGGTACCAGAAGGACTTTATATGTGAAAAGATTGTCAACAACATGTTCTCGGAGAAACATGTCGTTTGCTTGTCCTCCGGATAAGAACTTTATTTGCTTTATTTATTTTATTTCAAATTTGGCTGGCTTTTTCACTTTCGGTATCACAGAAATATTGCATCTTTTGTTGAAATATGAAGGTTCCGAATGTAGACAGTTCAAGCATACTTACTAGCTTTCTACAACATATATTCTCCCTTTCGTAAGCTAAAATCTTGCTCGATTTATGTCCTGATCTTCTCAGTCGTTTCCAATTTCGTATTGTGTTTGGAGTTGTACTACAACAGGGGGATTCTAGTGTAAGAAGGCAAAAACCATTAAAGAGCCTTTCTCTACAATGGGTCTGTTTGTTTCACCCATTCCATTCCATTCAAATGGAATTCCCACTGGAGTGAGTGTTCGTTTCAACAATTCTAATTTTTTCATTCAAATGGTTTTTTAAAATGAGTGTTTGTTTCAACAATTCAGCTTTTTTATTCAAATGGTTCATTAGTCACATCAATCATTGGAATGGGTTTTGGGTTTTTTGTGTTTTGAAATGAGAATAGAGCCTATGAGGTGTTTTTGAATGGTTTATTCTAATGTCTCCCATTCTAATTATAACTCATTCCAATTTATTTCACTTTAAGGTGGTGTTTGGTTGATAGTAATAGAATGTAATGGAATGGAATGTAATGGCTTTATATTGTTTGGTTTCACTTTTTACTTATGAATGGCCTTTACAATGTAATGACCATTACATCAAATAAAGGAATTAGAATTACACTTGAAAATGGATGTAAAGGCTATTGCATTCCTAAGTTAGTCACTTTTTTCCTTTTTACCCCTCCTTTAACATATTTTACTCCCTCATTATTATCTTCTTCTTCATGTCTATGACTAAACTAAATGTAAAACTTGCATCCATATTCATGACTAAATTAACTATAAATCATCTTTTTCCTCATATCATCCAATTATTATATTTTTGTTTTCTAATATACATTTTGTATATTATATTTATATGGTAAATAATAATGAGTAATTATTAAAATATTAATTTTACTACCATAAGAAATTTAATCTATCTTTATATTTGGTAATTGAATCTATTTTTATATTTTCTTTTTTCCAATAGTGATAGCATTTATTTTTTTTTAAAAAAAATTAATTCAAAATCAGGGGTATATTAGTCAAAGTACAGTTAATTCCATTACATTCCATAGTTGATTCTAAAGTTTCAACCAAACAAAATAATCATCTTTCTTTTCCTTTCTATTTTTATTCTCATTACGATTACCATTACATTCAATTTCATTCTACCCAACCAAACGGCACCTAAATGTCTTTCATTCTAATTATAATATATTTCACAATTTTCATTCAAATATTATTATTCAAATAGGTGAACCAAACGGGTGAAATTCAATCTGCCACACTGAATTGTCGCATTCTTGTTTGTGGGATTAAATAAAAAAGAATAGGTGCTGTTTGGTTCACTAATTCCACGCCATTTAAATAATATACTCATTGGAATGAGTGTTTGTTTTAGCAATTCTAATTTTTTCATTTAAGTGTTCTATTGGAATAAGCGTTTGTTTCATCAATTCAGTTTTTTTATTCGAATTGTCTATCAATCACATCAATCATTGAAAGAAATTTTTTTTTCTTAAAATGTGAATGGTGTTCTTCTCTTATTTCGAATGGATTTATTTAAATGCTCTCATCTTCGTTATAACTCATTTCATTCTTTTTTCACTTCAAATATCTCATATTTTGATTACTATGCATTCCACAATTTTTAATTAAATACACTCGTTCAGATAGGTGCATTAAATGAGACCTGTTAGGAAATTGTATTTCCTATAGTTGGCCACATATATTTTGGACAATTATATTGGGCCATATTGTTCTTAAGCAGACCCAATAAGTGATTTAATTAGGACTGGGTCAGGATATCCAACTGGGTATGGATACCAATGTGGATACCCTGTTAGTCACTTAGTTAGGGTTTGATGGATACCCAACAGGAGACTATATAAAGGACCTATTAGATTTATGGTCCCTGTAGCCAAAAGAACACGTACGCTCAATTCTCTGTAACTCACCATTAGTTACAGAGAATTCCATCTGAGTGACATTAGGCATTCAGGCTACAGAAGATCAAATCCTCTAGCGATTGTAGTCAATTTCTTACGCTTCCGCCTTCGGTTCATCGTCCATACTACGGTATTCAATCATGGACTTAGATATACTCAATGAATCCCTTCCTATCAGTTTTACATGAATGTTCTAGGGTTTGTGTTTGGTTTTGCAATCCTTTATATTCAAGTCTAACAAGTGGTATCAGAACGGGATTTCATGTTAAAATTGATTAGGTTTTCATGCATGTCTGTAGTTTTCAAAATCTATGCCTATTTGGATTTTTAGGGTTTAGATTTTACATGCATGATTTGTGATTTTACATGATTTATTGAGTATTTGATGTTATGAGGGTTAGGTTTTGGCTTTTGGGTCGTTCATATTTCGGATTTGGGGCCAAAAACATCATTTTCGGGTTTATTTTGATGTTTGGAGCTATTTAAGCGGATCTGAAATTTTCCAGATCGCACTGTGAACAGTGTTTTCGGTAGACCGGTTCAGGTTTTTGGTCTACCGGAAATACTATTCACATGATTGATTTTTCGGCAAAATTTTGAGTTTTCGGTCGAATTTTGGGCTGATTTCGGTCATTTTTGACTTAAATCATGGAGTTTCAACCCATTTTCGACCTACTAAGGACTAGAACGACCCTTACTTTGTCCGTTGAAAACTCTATTTGGTTCTAGGATTGATAAAGTGACGAGCCAATTCAGAAAGATCGAATCTGACAATTTGGTCTCTGTCAGATTCGGTCGACCGAAAGTGACTTTTCGGTCGACCGAAAGTAACATTTCGGTAGACCGAAAGTTGCCGAGAGCCATTTTCACTTTCTGTGGTTTTCGGTCAACCGAAACTGGCAAAGAAAATTTTTTCAGTTTTCGGCTATTTTAGTCGAATTTTTGGGCATTTCGGTTAATTTTCTTTACACTATTTGTCTTGTATGTTAGATTAAACACGATAAAGCAGCATGTTGCCAAAGTAACCTCTGTTGTGTAGTTTTGTTTAGTCTAACGTATAAAGATGTTGTGGGTTTGTTGTTAATGCGGATAACTATCGGCCCAAAGGAAGATGGTTATTTGGCACGACAATAAACGCACCTGTGATAATGAGTATGTGACGGTTGTTTGGTTTCCATGTGAGCAATAAATCGACCCAAAGGAAGGTTTGTTGTTTGACAGGATTTACCGTCAGTATTTGATTATTACACCTAAGAGTACCACTTGCAAGTTAATACGTCGGCCCAAAGGAAGGCCTATTAATGTTGCGCTAGGTATTTTGTGATGGTAGCCTATCTTATGTGTTATGTCATATTTGCATATTTGTGATTATATTGTATGCTTATATGTGACGTTTAAGTTGTGAGCATGTTTAATTTATGGTATTA
>JXTC01000420.1:70716-119333 GCA_002914845.1 Trema orientale
CTCAAGAAGTCTATCTATGGTCTCAAGCAGGCTTCTCGTCAATGGTACCACAAATTTCATGAGGTAATCATCTCGTTCGGTTTTGAGGTGAATCCTGTTGATGATTGTGTATACCATAAGTTCAATGGGAGTAAGTTTATTTTTCTGGTGCTTTATGTTGATGACATACTACTGGCAAGTAGTGATATAGGCTTACTGCACGACACCAAGAGATTTCTTGCGAAGAATTTTGAAATAAAAGACCTTGGAGTCACCTCTTTTGTATTAGGTATACAGATACACCGAGATCGTTCTCGGGGTATCCTTGGGTTATCACAAAAGAGCTATATCGACAGAGTACTCAGTAGATTTGGTATGGACAAGTGTGCACCAACGGACACTCCAGTGTCTAAGGGAGATAAATTTAGCCTCAGCCAAAGTCCCAAGAATGATTTTGATAAAGAAGCTATGCAACAGTTTTCTTATACTTCGGCTATAGGGAGTCTGATGTATGCACAAGTATGTACGCGTCCGGATCTTGCGTTCATAGTTGGTATCTTGGGCAGATACATGAGTAACCCTGGAGTGAATCATTGGAAGGCAGCAAAGATGGTTATGAGGTACTTACAGAGAACAAAGGAATACATGCTCACTTATCAGAGATCGGACATTTTGGAGATCATTAGGTACTCCGACTCTGATTTTGCAGGATGTCTAGACAGTAAGAGATCCACATCGGGCTATGTATTTCTTTTAGCTGGAGGAGCTATTTCCTGGAAGAGTGCTAAGCAGACACTCGTAGCTACTTCCACTATGGAGGCAGAATTCATAGCTTGTTATGAGGCATCCAATCAGGGAATATGGCTGCGAACTTTTGTCACCGGGCTGCATGTAGTAAATGGCATTGAAAGGCCATTGAAACTTTATTGTGACAATAACTCGGCAGTCTTATATTCTAACAGCAATAGGAGTTCATCAAAGTCAAAGCACATTGACATTAAGTTTCTAGCTGTTAAAGAAAAAGTTCAGAGTCGTTTAGTGTCAATTGAGCATATCGGTACAAACTCTATGATAGCGGATCCGCTCACCAAAGGTTTACCACCTAAGGTCTTTCACGAGCACACTGCTCGTATGGGTGTTGTATTTTTGGATGGTGTGCAGTTTTAGTGGGAGTTTGTAATTTGGTTTAGATGCTTATTGTGTGACACTTGTTTATGTTTGTTTACTGCAGTATTTGGTTATTGATGATGGTTTTCATTGTAGACTCTGTTCATTATATATTATATGATGCATTTTATATTTTCTGGCTTTCCCATTATGGTTAACAATAAAGTTTGCGGTAATGCACTAAAGGGGAAAGACTACGGTCGATCTCAATAAAGTTCGGGTAGACCAGTTGGAAATAGACACGGTAAATCACATTGCGTGTAATTTCCATGCCACATTCCATACTCGATCTATGTCATTCGGGTGTATTAGTACGGTGATCATTGAGGGTTCTAGTTGCCATCCAAATAAGTGCAACGACGAGCGCTTTGGTTTCGTGCTGATATGTCTGATGGACGGGATTGCAACTTCGGGGATATTCAGGAATAATATGGTATATTAATGGCCATACTTCAGTTTTGCAATACAATTGTATTTGGTTCATATGTGACCCAAGTGGGAGATTGTTAGGAAATTATATTTCCTATAGTGGGCCAATATATTTTGGACAATTGTATTGGGCCATATTGTTCTTAAGCAGACCCAATAAGTGATTTAATTAGGGCTGGGTCAGGATATCCAATTGGGTATAGATACCAATATGGATACCCTGTTAGTCACCCAGTTAGGGTTTGATGGATACCCAACAGGGGACTATATAAAGGACCTATTAGGGTTATGGTCCCTATAGCCAAAAGAACACGTACGCTCAATTCTCTGTAACCCACCATCAGTTACAGAGAATTCCATCTGAGTGACATTAGGCTTTCAGGCTACAAAAGATCAAATCCTCTAGCGATTGCAGTCAATTTCTTACGCTTCCATCTTCGGTTCATCGTCCATACTACGGTATTCAATCATGGACTCAAGTATACTCAATGAATCCCTTCCTATCAGTTTTACATGAATGTTCTAGGGTTTGTATTTGGTTTTGCAATCCCTTATATTCAAGTCTAACAAGACCATGATTTTTTCAAGAGAGGAAAGGTCAGCCTAAAATCCTTCCTTCAGTCTCCACAGGCTTTAAAACTATCTTCTCCGCATTCTGCATTACCCTCCACAAATTCTGTCATTTATATTCCCTTGCATTTTTTTGCTATTAAAAATGAGAAAAGCATCCAAGTCAATTACATACCTTTTACGAAAACGAAGAAATTATCAACAGAAAATTAGTACTACAACTTGAAAACAGAAATTGACAAATACTCAAAAATTATCAGATAATTATTTTTGCTCTTGATTCTAAGGCAGAAAAAACCAATTTTGATTATTGCCTATTTGGCTAGAAATTGTCATCAAAATCACATAAGAACTTTTATTTTCCTAAATAAAAGCTTACACGTTAACAGTATTGATAAGAGCAATAGTAGGAGCATTTTATGAGCATTTTTATTACGTAGTGTAGTACATGGTATGGACAGATATGTGATCGAATATTAGTTGTAAGATTAAATAAAACAGCATTCTTACTTGTAAGAGGATTTTTATCTCTCCTACATTTGAACAATACGGCTTTACCTATAAGCAGTATAGGTGTTTGCATAATGCCTCACTTCAAATCAAGGCCCCAATTTTTTCCCTTTCTATAATGTTACCCTATTAGTATTTTCATTTTTACATTAAAAAACTAATCAGAAAAGAAAAAAAATTTAAAAAAAAGTTTAACAAACCTATATTTTTGGAAATTGGTACAATGATACCCTAAATTATGGATTTCAAATATTCAAACAAAATCATTTCTTTCACATTTAATTTCAATACAAATTAATTACTCCAATTATGCACATCATTTCATATTTTCATAATTAATGTTTTGAAAATATATTTTCATATTTTTTTTGCTCGCGATATATTTTCATAACTAATATATCTTAAACTAATATGTTACCTAAAAAATTTAGAAAGGACTATTTTTTTTCTTCTCAATGTTCCTTTTCTGTTACCATTATTCTTTAGTTTAAAATCTAACCATTTTTCTTTCTTTTACTTTTATGTAAATATCTATTTATATTCATTTTACAATACATTTCAGAAAAAAACGAAAAAAAATACTCCAATTCGTTTTCCATTTCTCAATCTCTCTCTTGCATTTCCTGCTTCTCTAAAAAAAAAACTAGAAAATGGAGATAAAAACATCTATTAGAAGAGTTTGATTTTGAAGAACTATTTGGAATTGCTTGTTTGCTTGGCCATAATTAATTAAGATGTTATATCTTTCTTTCTTACTTCTTTTCTATTAATTTATTAATTGATATTGTCGCTTGAAAATCACAATAGCTATTTTGTTACTTTCCATTGATGTTTTCTATTAAGTTGTATTGTTTTTATACATAAGCAATTAGAATAAATATCTCTAATAGAAAAATAAACAAAAAAAAAACAGAGAATTTGATTTAATCACGAAAGTGAGTTCTTGAAAAGTTTGACATACGTAGTTAAAGGGAGCTTAATCACTCAAAGAAACAATTGAACAAATAAGTCTTAATGAATTTGGAATTATGATGTAATGGTACAAAAAATTATAGAGGATGATAATGATTAAATGTAAGATAGTGTGATGATTGAGGAAGAATGTCAAGAATATAATGAATTGGATAGAATTGACTTAGAAATTAGGGATCTAAATAATTGTTTGAGTCATATTTCTATTAATCTTATGACTCAAGAAATTGCAAAAAATTTTACAATAAGTTGAGAAATTTATTAGTTAATATTTCTTGTATTAAAATGTATTATATTACTAACGAAATATCAAAATATTTCCCACAAATTCCCTCAAAAAAAAAAAGAATCCCCCCAAAAAATAAAAAAAAAAAAATTTTTTTTTAAAGTTCAAAAAAACCCCAATAAAAAAATCCCCCAAAAACCCAAAAAGGGCTGAACCCGCCCCGCAACTGAAATTCCCAAAAAAAAGAAGCCTTACTTCTGAGATTTAAAAATAAATAAATAAAAAAAATAAGGTATGCTTATATTTTACATTCACTTGAAATTAATGGTGACACTTATTAGACGTCTCAAAGGAAGTCCCATTTAAAGAAGAAAAGCTAATTGCTATGGATCAGATGCAAATGGATGCCGAGGTTTTGTAAGGAGATAATTTTCTTTCGTTTTCTTTAACCGTCAGTCGTAATAAAAGAAAGAGACAATGAATTGTAAAGAAAAATAGAATACGGTTAATAAGAGATAATGAATTGCAAAGAAAAATAGAATATGGTTAATAAACGAAATCGAACTGGGTGACTCCCTCAGGAGTCTTAAATGTGAGGGTACCCCTCTGTCCCAGGTGCCGTTCTCGCTAGTTGTTCGGTTGGAGTTCAGGTGACTCACTCCACCGTTCGGTGGTAGCGACCTAGTCGAAAGGGTCTTGGAGAACATTTCTGAACGAGATTGGATCTCCTATGATCACGCCCAGGGAGGATTGCCACGCTGGTCGCCCCCTCCTCCCTTTTTTCGTTATCAAAAAAAAAAAATAAACGAAATTTTTTATGGTAATATTATTTTTATTTCATATTCTAAAGTATATGATTATAAAATAAGAAATTTTAATGAGAATTTTAGAATTTCAAAATTATCTTCATATATTAACTCTTATCGAAAAGGGCAAATTAAGCACAGATGGGCGGTCAAACAATTTTTGAAAGTCATCGAGATAGGTTTGATCACAGTCAAAAGAAAGTCAAAAGAAAGCTTGACGGGAATTGTCTATGCTGACTAAGTACTACAAATGACGGTGATAGCAAAATCAATTTGAGATTTGTCCGAGAAAAAATATTTTTGAATTTATTAGAGAATAAGACATCTAAATAATTTTAGACGTGTAATATAATAATTAGGGGTGTACATAGGTTGGCGTTAGTGTAAATTTTATGATTTTCTTTTAACCAAACCCATAGATATTGGATTGTAAAAATTATAACCTAAAGTAGCTAGAGAAATTCATTAGCGCTTTTAGTTAAATGGCCGAATTTTGGATCATAGTTGCAAAATGATCATTTTTTAAATACGGTTAAAAAATAGCTAATTTTTTAAAATTATTTAGAAAATGACTCTTTTTCATATTTAATACATCAAAATATTGATTTACTTTTTCAAAAATTAATTTACTTTATAAAGATTTATTTTATTTAGTATATCAAAATATATTGATTTATTTTTTAAATTTGATTTTTTTAAATTGATTTAATTTTTAAAAGTGATTTACTATTTCAAAAATTGATTTACTTCATAAAAAATAGATTAACTGAAAAATAGCTATTTATCAAAATAAAATTAAAACAGTTATTTATTAAATAGGCGTAAAAAACAGTCATTTTTTAAATTGATATTGAAAAAAATGGTCATTTATTATAAAATACTCAATAGATAAACTGCAAAAAAATATCCTCAAGTTTAAATTGTAGGTTTAAATGTTCTATAATTTAAACCCTGAAATTTAGACTCTGCAAAATAATACCCTGAAATTAAGAATTTCTAAAAATTAATACCATAAGTTAACTTTTTGAATAACTTTAACTAATAAAAGACAATAGTATCCTCAAAATTAGAAAGAATATTAAGGACTAATCCAGTTTTAATAGAGAATATTTTTGTTTTTTCGTTATTAAAATTGGTCAAAAAGTCAGTGCAATGTATTAATTTTGAGAAATTTTTAATCTCAGGATATTATTTTGCAGAGTTTAAATTTCAGGGTACACTCAAACTTCAAGGTATTTTTTTTATAGTTCACCCATACCCAATTCATTAACCCAAAGCTTCATTCAGTTGGTTTTAGTTAAGTTGGGTTAAGTTGTCTGGTTGAGAGATTCTAGATTTACTTGTTTATTTTAGTTTTCAATTATTAAAAATAGGTGTCGAAATCTAAATATTTTTTTTAATTTTACTTTTATCATGTTTGTTTTAGGCAATTTAATCCTTGAAAGCTTGTGCTCATATAAATTCTAACAACTTTATGCTAATTGTTAAAAGTTTTAATAACTAAAAACTTTAATTTAGTTTTCAGTTGTTAAAATAGTTTTTGAATCATAATTTTGTTACTAAACATCTATCATTTTTGTTTTAGACAATTTAATCATTGATATAAAAATTTATACTCGAATAACTTGTAAAAGTATATACTAATATAAGCTAACAAGGGAGATCTTTTATTTTATACTTTTAACATACACACATTTTTTCTTTTAATATGTGAGAAGTTCGGGTTGTACTGGATTGTAGGTTGAAAATTCCTCAATTCCTAATTCAACTCATAAATTTGGTTTGAAAAAATTATAACCCATAAACCGCAATTTTTTTTTTTTGTCAGTTTTGGTTTGAGTTCGGTTGAATTATCGGGTTGGGTGGGTTGATATGCTTATTTTATGGGCAATTTCAGAATACAAAATAAGTCCTTTTTTCTGACCACGGCTATTAGTAGACCCTGCTGTAAAAAGGCAAACCCCAATTTTTATTATCATAATTATTTTTTCCCTAAAAAACTTTGCTTAATAATATTACTACGAAAAAATTAAATAAATAAATAAAGAGGTCATCTTCTTTTTATCTCCTGCTTCGGGTTTGGGGTTGGGGGTTTGCTGACTCGGAGAAACCCAGCCGCGCTTAGGTCTTACCCAGACAAAAACAGATTGTACGGAGAAACTTGTTAGCGGAAAGTACTGGTCCAAGAGTCCACGCGGTGTTCGATAATCGTCCTAGGTAATATCAACATCCTTTTCAATTGTTTTATTTTAATTTTTTTTTTCCCTCTCAATAATTTTTTATCGATCGAAAAGCTGTAGCTTTGTTTTTATTTGTGCAAATTGTTTGGTTATTTGAGTAAGGGCGTGTGTGTTTGTTTGTTTGTTTCCTCAGAAAATTGTTTTGGAGCAAAGAAAATTATCAGAAGCAGAAGAGGTGAGGTAAATGGGGCCTAAACAATGTCAAGTATGCAATGAAGCAGTTTCCAAGTACAAGTGTCCCTCCTGTCTTGCCCCTTAGTAAGCCAACGCTCAGTTACATTAATAACAAATTCTCAAATTTAATTCCGAAGCTATTCATTTACTTTCTTTTTGTTTTGTTAATTTTTCCTGGTTGCAGTTGTTCTCTTATCTGTTTCAAGAAGCACAAAGGTATACTACTTTCACTTTAATTTCCTTACTTTTATGAAAAAAAAAAAAGGATAAGATAGTTGAAATGTTTCGTTTTATTCGAAATTTTTATACTGTAATGGAATTAGAGGTCACTTAGAAACATTATGGTAAGATAAGACTTCAATAGAAGAGAGACCTTGTATAGATTGGTATTCATACTAAAAGAGTTGCAAAAAAATAAATAAATTTTTACAAGAAAGATTGACGATGACGACGATATCTTGTTTCTCGAACATACCAGGAAGTTGTTCCATTCTCTAGTAAGTTATAAAGTGTGTCAAGCAGACCAAATTTGTTCTTGTTGTAATTTGTAATGCCAATTAGCAGAATTATATCACCTATTCGGGAGTTATTGTGAAGAATGATCAAAATAACTTCCATTTTTTTTTAACTTGTGACTGTTATTACGTTGTTCATTTCTCCTTTTGGGTTGATTATGATAACTAAACTGAGTTGGCATGAATGGCAGAAATTCCATGCTCTATCCCAGTGGCTTCGGAACAGAACCAGAAATCAAGTAAGAATTCTGCCATTCTGGTTTTCATGTTATATTGTTCAGTAAGATTTTAATCTTCATGTATGTGGATGTATAGTTCATGTATGTATATAATCCAGGAGCTTGAGCAGTTTTCTTATTTTTCAGCTGATGGTCAACACTTTCTTATAGAAAGGCCGTTATATGTTGATGAACCTAGCAAGGTGCTGCAGAGATGTCAACTAGAGGCTATAGGTCTGTTTTTATAACTCGCTTGAATATACACTTAGTCACATCGACGTGATGTTTACCCGAAGCATGACTGATAAGAATTATCAACAAATTTTCAAAAAATTGTGTTTTGCAGCTTCGTCTAGTGAGATTCGTGATGTACTAAAAGATGAGAACATTCAGAAACTCATACGTGACATTGATAACTCTCCAGATCCAGAGAATGTGAGTAATATAACCTCTTCAATTAAGAAATAAGCTGTTTTGTTATCCAAGACTAGTCGTAGGACAAATATTATATGAAACTGGTTATAAGCAGCTATTTGGGAGAAATTTCTGCTTAAACATGTTTTTTGCTACTATTAGGAATTCGATAACGCTAGGGGATTGGAGGGGTTTTGTTTGTTTACTGACAAGGTAATACCTTATTCCACGAAATAGTACTCTATTTCATGATCTATTATTAGCTTTCTTTAATTTTCATCAGTTTTTGAGTTTGTTCGAGTTTCAAGCATTCTTTTGTGTATTTCTGTCAGATTCTTTCTACTCTAAGCCCATAAAGACAGGCAGTTGGACTACAAGAAGATATTTGTTGTAGGAACTAAACTGAAAATTTCCCTCGAGAAGCAGTGCCAAAAGGAGTGTCTTCCTTTCTTTTTTTCCCTCTTATTTTTGGTTAGTCAACAAGAATATTATCTTTCCTCTCTCTCTCTCTCTCTTTTCTGGGTGTGGGTGTGTTTTGGTTGGGGGGAGAGAGAGGGAGAGGGGGGGGGGTGTTGGTGGGGATTGTTAGTGGGAAGATCTTGTTAAGTTGTTTTTTATTTTATTTTATTTTATTTTATTTTTTTGACGAAATCTTGTTAAGTTTTGACTTCAATATAATATACTCTCTTGGATCCTCATGTGATATATAAATGTTGTGCCAACTGCTCCAGATTTTGAATATGTGCTGGCAAGTTTACTAAGAAACTGTTTAGTATTTACTATTTTTGTAGGAACATTCAATCGAGAACGTTACTGTTTTCCCATTACTTTTTTTTTTTTTTGGTAATAAATAAGCAATAGATCCATTTCTCTGGGCTTTTGAAATTCCGAAATTGTTGACTTTGACATTCTATATCCATGTTTCTCTTGAGCTCTGTCGTCAGTTGCAACCTTCACATTATGCTTAAAATATGCCTAGGAATCTGTTAAGTTGATTTGTTTGTGGGATTTACTCTAAAACGTGTCTAGCGACTTGCGTCACCGTGTGTCACATTTCGCCGTTAAGGCGCTAGAAACAGTTCTTGGTTCTTACGTTTATTAACCAAGTAGTATGGATACTAAGCTTAGAAAAAGAAAGGCTGAAGATAACGTATGAAATCAGAAGTGGATTCTCTTGGTATTTTTAGTTAAGGTGTAAAGTAACGACAATGGACCAGGGTCCAGGATTCTGTGATCGACCATATGGTGATGCTACTTTCAATTGTATGTATACATACGTAAATCTATAGCTCTTAGTATGCATCATATTATTTTAATAGCTGGAGTGAAACTGATTAATAAAGGACAAGACGAATCTACAGGGAGAAAAGAGAAGAAAGGAAACCATGAACAATGAGAATGGTGGGAGAACCCTCTTTTCTTTTCTTTCATTCCATATGCATTGGTTCTGGTTTTCAGTCTTCTGCAAGTTGATAAAAGAGAAAACGATACTAGATGTTTATTTATCAGCATCCTCCATGTGGCGTGTGGACCATCACCAATACCTTATACAATGTACTTACTATCCCAGAGCAACCACCTCCTACAAGTTAAATGTTTTTTTATGTGAAATAAACACTAAAATTCAGGTATTTTTCCTGGTTTAAGTATCCGAAATGAAAAATCAGAAAAGAAAAAGAAAACAATATACAAAATAATAAATAAAATAAAGACAGACCAGACCAGAATCGGAAAATGGTAGATTTATTGCTGTGGGCTTGTAATAATTACAATGTTAGCTGTGTCATATGGTATTAGCCAGCCAAGGACGCTACTCTCTGAGAAGTTTTTCTCTCTTACACTACAAAACTTAGCAGGCAAGTGCCTTTCGTAGAATTCAACCCCCCTAAAGATCAACCTGCAATGCACAAGTTTTAACCATTAATCATAGTAACCTAGCTTTCAAATCATTGTTTGAACTACTCTTAATTACAAAAAGTAAACCAATGTAAACAAATATATGCTAGCAGTTAGCATAAGTAGGAGACAAACTCCATTTAGAATGGGCTTAATGAGAATAATTCTTCCTTTTTTTTTCTCTTTTTTTTTTTTTTTCCCAAATGAAGCAACGGGTGAAATATATTAGGCAAATCCTGATTGAATGGCCAAGTATTTCACTCTTTTTCTTCAACAAATTGATTAAAGAGGAAAAAAATTAAAATATATCCCAATGGCTGTCCACAAGTCATGACAAAGGCAGTCTTAAACAACTAGCACCTGTATGATAAATATCCCAATTAGTATGCATCCATGAGAACCTATCACCTATGTCGACCAAATCAAAACAGAGCCACATGACATCCCCAAAGAATAAAAACAGAGCCGTCCAAAAAAGAGACAATTAAAAAAATTAAAGAAGGCAGCATACAGCAAATGATCAAATGGGGCAACTTTAGCAGGCCCTGCACCATACTTTCCTGTTGTCCCCGCTACTATCTTAACCAACCTAACCTTGTATTTATTATGATGAGATATAAGGCATAGGAGCCCACCTGATTGATGATTTTCAGGATTTTCAGGTCCCCTACTTGTACTCGGCTTGCTGGTACTCGGTTGGACCATTGCTTGGTTCTGTCAATGGTAAACAACAAGAAATGGACCCCATAAATGCCAATTACAATTGCATCTCCAGAAAAATGATAATGAAATGGGTTCAAGTCCCAATAAGAACTTCAGGAAAATTATATATCTGTGAGCAATTCAAGCCTGATCCGATCAGAATATTTATGCATTAAAACAATAAAGGATATGCAATTAATTTCCATTTTCTAGCATGAAGAAAAAATGACATGTCGATTAGAATGAGTTATCAAGATGATCGCACGGAGCAATAAAGACCGGCTATTTCGGTCTCAAAGGCAAGAAAGTAAAGTCACCTGCTGTAACGGCAACTGTATCTGGTGGGAACCAAGATACTGCTGATAAGGATCGGAAAAATTAGGGATCCGTGACTGGTTAGGATTTTGTGTGGCAAATGACTGAAACATATACTCTGGCTGGTTGGTTGCTTGAGCTCTGGATGTCTCGGTTGTAGGCACAGGTGGCATATGAAAGGCTGGCATAGGGAACCTGGGACCTAAATGAGCTGCTGCGGCTGGTGCTGTAATGGCTGAACCAGTTAACACATTTGGAAACGGCATAATAGGTCGGTTCATGCCCATTTCCATTCCCATGCCCATGCCCATCCCAATTCCCATCCCCATTGGTGGCATGTATTGTTGGATGCCGGGAAACATCATAGGGACCATGCCGCATCCCATGGACATCATCTGCAGCATTCGGTCAGAGTCTAATTTTTGTATCAAATAATGAAAGAGCTCATACTTATTGGATTGGGTAGAAATGGAAGCAAACAGAAGGTAAAATAAAGATGGGAGACAAAATACCTTCTATAGTTTCTATGGTTAAAGCATTGTACTTGTCTACTTCTATTTTCAACTTTGTTTTTTATTACATAAATTCTTCAAACTCGCGTGAACTTGAGTTCATAACTGTATTCCGTCACTAAACTCAACAACATTTGGGGAGCAAGGAACTCAAGAATATTATTAGACGCGTTCCTATGAAGAATCAAATCCAAACCACTTGGGAACAAACCATGAATCTGACCAGTGCACGTACCAATCGTGGATCTACTTCTCTATTTAACCGGTGCTAAAAAACTTTCATGCAATTATATTTGACCTTTCCGGTATCAGTACCTAGAGGAATATTAGTCTAGAATCACAAAGAAAGCCTCAGTCTTAATTGTATTTTCCTCTAAGAAAAGTGCTTACGTGTCTCTGCAAAAGACTTTGCCTAAGGATTTACATGTAAATGCTTTCCGACAATAAACAAATTTATGTTATTTATGTGCCATAGACTTTTAGAGAATAAGACTGGATAGTGTACCTGCACTT
Source organism: Trema orientale (assembly GCA_002914845.1). Taxonomy (NCBI): domain Eukaryota; kingdom Viridiplantae; phylum Streptophyta; class Magnoliopsida; order Rosales; family Cannabaceae; genus Trema; species Trema orientale. The sequence continues at coordinate 82,875 of JXTC01000420.1, forward strand.
GCAACTGAAGCGATTTCAAGTATTCTATTGCCTCATCCAGCATTGAAGCTTTGTCAGACTGAAATCCGAAAAAAAAAAAACAAAAAAACAAAAAAACAAAAAAGCAAAAAAAAAACAAAAATTTCTTAAAACACACTTATATAGAGAAAGCATGATCCGGTACCAAAGCAGTTCCACAATACTTTTGAAAATACATAGAACGATTATATATGTTTGGCGACCTTGTTACAACGGGGTATCAGTTCTTGCAAAGCCTTCATTTTTTCATTTATCCTATCTCGACGTCTCTACATGAAATGCAAACTCCACTGTTAGAAGGAAAAGCAATACCATAAAATACAGGAAACTACTTTGCAACAAAATTTAGAATCCCGGTGAAACGGACCCTTTCAGAGAGATTGTGGACTTCTGCAGCACGGGATCTTTTCGTAGATGCTGTCCCACGTGCTTGTTTCTTTGCATCACCAGATTCAAACTCGGCATCCTTTCACAATTAAGGTAAAATATTATTCAAACTACTACTACAAATCAACAAACATTAGAATAAATGCATAGAAGGACCATTAGCATAAATGCATAGAGGACCTTCAAGTACCCTTTATCACAACCAGACATCAGTAGTACAAACACAATATATTCCATTTAATGCCTTGTCAATAATGTTTTCTAATTTCATGCTGTTACCGCTCGAGTTGTTTTGACATGTCCAACTGCTATAGTACTTACGAAGGCTTACTCCATGGACCCTTTGCCTCCCAATCCTCCAATGCAAGAAACATTAACACATGACTCGGCTCCCTGAATCTGAATGTATTTAATGCACCCCAAATCCATTACATTTACCTTTTATACTTAACCTGGAGTAATCAGTCATGCACACCCCACTATCACTCACTTAGCACTCACAATTTAAAGCGTCAAGGTCAACTAGAACTATTATTTTTCCCCTTTTTTTTTTCTCCCTCAGCTTCCTATTTCTCTTGTGAAATTTTTTTTTTTGCTGAATTTCTCTTGTGGTAATTTGGCTAGGGCTATAACAAAATACCAAAATATATAATCAAATTTCTAAGGCTCAATACTAAAATGAAAGCTCCTGATTTTTTGGAAGCTGAACTACGGCAAATACTGGAGACAAGACCAACAAGTAGCATTCGCTTCAATCACAACGAAACTTTACAACAAACCATATGGAGAAATGTGAGGCTTTAAACTTACTAGAACGTTCCATCGTTTCAGAGACAAATTGAATTCAACTATCAACAACTACCAAACCAGCAAAATAAAATAAAAAAAAAATTTAAAAAATCAGATATTCCCATACTATTATTAATGGTAATAAGGTCTAACGGACATGTAATGGCAAGTCCAAAAAATAAATAAATAAATAAATAAGTGACATGCAATGGCACCACCCATCCATTCAAATATCAAATATGACACTAAATTGAATGATTAACACTTTTAACATTTGGAACACTACGATTTTAACTATTAATTTTTGGTTAGAAAAAGGTCTTGGCTCCATAATACATCTAAAATACTAATACGAGAAATTTTTATTTTTCATTTTTCCCTAAAAAAACAAAAATACCAATACGAGACGAGGAAGAGGAAGGCAGTCCCGTAATGCGCGCCGTCAATCCCATAAATGAATAATCATTCGGAATTTGAATTCTGTACATTACCAGTACATTGCAATTTAGGTCACCCACCAATCACCATCCATTAAAAACAATTTCACCCATTAAAAAGACATTCAGCTTCCTCCTGCCATACACGTGGCAGTCCGACGTAACCCAACAGTGCCACGTGTCGGACGGAGATCGGGACCGGGTGAAGCGGACGATATGCAAAGAGCCAAGTGGCAACATGCACCGAAAGTCAGAGAGAGCGGAAGGAAGCCAAAGGATGCTCACGCTTACCGACGCCGCACCCCCCACCCCCCGCGCACGTTAGCCGAGGGGGGCAGGCCACACAACAAGCACATCGGGACTCGACTCGACTCACAGAGAAGAAAAAAATCTATTGACTCGGTAAATGAACTCACCTCGCTCTGACACTCGGTGTCGTCCGGTTCCACTCCTTTCCGCTTCCGATCCTCACCCGCCGCCGTCGATTTCGTCGCCGGCGATGGCTCCGCGCTGGCGCTCGAGTCTCCCGGCGATGACGTCATGGTCCCTTCGCACCTAACCGCCTCCTTACCACCGCCACCGCTTATGTACCCGGACCCTAAATTGCCGTACGACGTCTCGCCGGGGCTGCTCCGCCTCCCAATCTCTGAAACCCTTGAATTGGGACCCACCGCCGGCGTATCGCACGAATCCACAACCGTCGTGGACAATTGTCTCACCGCGCTCTTGGAGCAGGACGGTCCGGACTCGTCCCTCGCCTTACTACTACTATTATTATTGTGCCTGGAGAAGTGGACGAAGTTCTGTACCTCCGTCCTCGCCGGCGGAGGTACAGGCTGCCTCGACGACGCCTGAACCGGCATGTCCGCCATGGTAACCGGCGGCCTGACCTCGGAGAAATGAGTATGGCGGAGAGCAGGGGTTGAGGTGGTGGTGGTGGTGGTTTCGCTGGGCGGAGGGTAGAGTAGGTCGGCGGAGAAGTTGTGTTCCAGAGAAGGATCGTCTACGAGAGGGTAGTGTAGCCAGGAAGCCATTTCGTCTTCCTGCATAAAAAGATGCTGTTGTTGCTGCTGATGCTGATGCTGATGATGGTGGTGGTGGTGGTCATGAACTTGTCCTTGCGACGAACTGATCTCCATGTCGGCGGGGATTACGGCATCGTATTTGGACGATGGAGGCGAGGATTTCCTCATCACCGACCTCTGGTTCTGGCTTTGCGCGATTACTTGCCCGTTCTGCCATAGGAGCTCCATGATATCCTCCTCTGGCCTGAAATTTTCCGTTTTTTTTTTTCATTAAATCAAAACTCGCAATTTCTATAAATTCGAATTCATAAATAAAGAGCTTATTACAGAAAAGATTTTTTGGGGCAAGCGAGTCCGGAAGTGGTTGGGATTGAGTACTCGTCCTCCATTTCGAAATCGGGGACGCAGTGATTCATCCTCTAATTCTGTCAAATCACTACTACTACGAAACCAAAACCAAAGCACAATCATAAATCAATAAATTAAATCGCATAAAATTAATTTAAAAAAAATTAAAAATCGAATATGCTAAAAGAAAATAATTTTGAAGATAGAGAATGAATTTACCGAATGAATAAACTGAGGATATAGTTGTGGTAGTCGACGCCAAGGACCACATAAAATAAGATAAAATAATAATAATAATACGTTAATAATACTTTTTTCAACGACCCCAAAAAAAAAATAAACAAAAAATTGATCGATGCTGAAATCAATCCCTGCAGAGATGACAAGATTGGTTCTTCTTCTTCTTCTTCTTCTTCTTCTTTTTTTTTTATTTTTTAAAATAAATTTTGAGCGTGAAAAAGTGAATCTCTTTCTCTCTCTCTCTAATTTTGTTGTTGAGGCCGATTGTGTGGAAGGCTCAAATTGTGTTTGTTTGTGAAAAGGAGGATGAGGGAGGGAAAGGGTTGATTGGGAAATGGAAAGATTTTTCGTGTTGGATGTTTGTATTGTATTGTATTGTATTGTTTTTCCAGTGATCTTTGCCTTTTGTGTTAATGTCGCCTGCCTGCAGCACTACTAGTCCAAAGATAAGGCTCTCTTTCTCTCTCTCTCTCACTCCAATAGTATGAACTATGAACTGAAATGAAAGAAAAAGACAAGAGAGATTTTGACGGTTTGTGATGTGAGAGAGGAAGAGAGAGAGAGGCGTACCATTGTATTCTCCATTTCCCGAGTCCATACTTTTCTTAATTTTTCCATAACTACCGACTTAACTAACAAAGTATTTTTTGTGTTAATCGCATGTTTTATTTTTGTTTATTTAACGCCTAAAAAGGAAATAAATAAAAAAGATAAATAAATAAATAAATAAAATCAAAGCTTCTAAGTTCTATACTTCTTCTATACATGTACCAATTTCCAGACCATCCCATGTTCTTCGCATCAGACTGACTCACTCAATATCAGCCAAATCATAACCATTCATTTATTGATGAGACTATTTTTTTTTCCTTTTTCTTTTATATATATATATATATGTTTTTACTTGGATTAATTGTTTAATAATACTTGTACAGAGAAATTTTTAGATTTTGTTTGTAAATAAAGTCACCATATGCTATGGTAGTTTTGTAGTGACAAATTGAGTTATGCGAATTTCCCAGAGTCGCGTTGCGTGTAGTATGGAACGGAAGAATATTTCTCTCCGAGTTACCTTTTTTTTTTTTCTCTTTCATTTTTTTTTTTTTGTATTTTTTCACTGAAAGAATAATAATGAGTTCGAAAAATTTTATGTAAGCTTTTCCCAATTAATATGTCATGTGTTTTTGTTTACTTTTTTTCTTTTCTTTTCACATAATTGATGCTATTTTTCCCCCTGCAACAGGTGCTATGAATTATATTTTGTTTTTTTGCAGCAAAAAAAAATTATTCCTTGCGCTCTGAGTCTGACACAAAAATATTTACAGTGGTTTTTTTTCTTCGTCGAAGCGAAAAGTACTTAAATAAGATATATACACGTAGATGCTTAAAAAAAAAAAAAGAAAAAACAACAACTTTAGTTTAAAAATATATGACTTGCTTTTTTAAATTTTCTGACTTTCAACGAGTTTTGCCGATTAATTAAAAATGGGGAGTGTGGACTAAGTACATTTGTCTTATACAGAAAATAGATTACGATGTATATTGGATGACGGGGCAATCAAGTAGCTAAGGAAATTAACTTTTAATTGTTATGTATTAAATAATTAATATAATGATTGAGAGTAATCCCCCAAAGCATTAAAATAAAATGATTGGACCCGAGTGGTTGTGCTTTAACTAGATAATGACAATTAACGGTAAACTGTCTCCAAGTTTAAATCCACGAAAAGATTTTAGAAACCTTTAACCATCTATTTTATTTTTAGGAATAACTTACAAAAAAAAAAAAAAAAAAATCCTAAAATATGACATTTTCATAATTTTAACATTGTTTTTTTATTTGTACAAAATTATACTTTTACATTTCATTTCTGCAAATTTATACTTTCTATGTAGAAATTAGGTGACTTATGCTAACAATTTTGAGTTATTTTCAATAAATTTTAGGTTTATATCACATGCAGTCCTCAATCTTTTCTTCAAGTATTAATCAGATCCCCAAACTTTTTGTAGTGTTTAGATTCTTAACCTTACACATCGTCTCACTTTACTCTTTTTTTTTTTTTTTCACTTTTCCGTCCAATTCAGCCTTTATTTAATAGTGTTAATATCACTTGTATCCTCAACCTTTACAGAATGTATCACTTAGGTCTGTTCTTTATTTTGCAGCTTTTAATTCCTCAAACTTTCATTTTCGTAATACATAAGTTTTTTTGAGTTAATTTTGAGTTAAAATCCAATTCTAATTAAATTGTACTAAATAAATTAATAAAAATTACCAACGAAATGTTCAATACAAATAAGACATTTTTTGAAAAAGATAATCTAAACAATAATATTATTTTCAGTTAATTTTTATTACCAATAATATTGTACGATTGAATTGTGAATTTTCACTAATGGTGGTAAAGTTCATTTATCCAATTCTATAAACTCATCAACATTTTTTTAATTAAAACTTATAAATAATAAAAGAAATTTAAAAAAAATTAAGTAACAAATAGACATTAATTTACAGAAAATCATGGTTTTGATAATGATAATAATTAATAACACAAAAATTAGTATTTATAAATAAATATTGATCGAGTACATACACAAATATAACAAGAGAAAAAAAAACGTAGCATTTAAAGATGATTTCTTGTAAATGGTTGTGAAATTCATTTTCTATAAATTTATGAACACACAATCGTTTAAAAATAGTCTAAAAGTCTCTCAACTAACAAATGGACACTAATTTATACAAATATGTATAATTTTGGTATGTATTTCAATGGGTATATAATTGAGTTATTTTGATATTACTTTTAATTTGGTAGTTTTTATTAATTTATTTTGTACAATTTGATTAGAGTTGTATTTTAACTCAAAAATAAGTCAAAATGACGTAAGTGTTACAAAAATGAAAATTTGAGGAGTCAAAATCAACAAATTAAAGAATATGGACTTAAATGATATATTGTATAAAAATTGAAGATCTAAGTGATATTATAACTATTAAATAATGACTGAATTGGACCAAAAAGTAAAAAAGACTAAAGTGACACGAATATATAAGGTTGGGAATCTAAGAACTATAAAAAAAAATATTGAGAACCTGATTAATACTCAGGAGAAAAATTGGGGACTGCATGTGATATAAACTCTAAATTTTTCGTATTAGTCAGCAGAAATATGATATCCTCAATTCAAATTTGATGTGTGGTGAGAAATTTGTTGATCAATTTATATGCAGAAGGTACAAATTTGTAGAAATTTGAAATATGAATGTATAATTTTATACAAGTCAAAAAAAGTGTTAAATTTGTAGAAAATGCTAGATTTCAGGATATTATTTTATTTATTTATTTATTTTTTTTGCATAGAATCCTTTATTTTATTATTGACTCGTTGGGTTTTTCTTATTTATTTATTTTATTATTGACTCGTTGGGTTTTTCTTATTTATTTATTTCAATAAACCTGTCGGAGCCTGAGCTTGAAGTGTGTGCTACTTATTCCCCCAAAATATGTGCTTTGTGTATAGTATAGTGTAGGACTACCTATAGCTTTACTAATTAATTTGCCCATCAACCCTTGTTGTGATTCTTGTGAAGCTTCACATATGCTACAGAGTGATACTAATTAAATCGATGAATACATAAACTGTTCGGCACCGAGTATTTGTCGAGTAATGAGGCTGAGTAACAGTTTTGGAAGATGGCATTAGATTCATACTAATCTTTGGTATTTCTTTTGATAAACGAAAATGTTATAAATTAAACGGCTTCAGGCTTCTTCTCAAAAGCCTGTTTTAAACAGCCTTTTTTAATAACTAGTCCTTTTCAATAATATTATTGAGAAAGTAGTCCCTTTAACTTTTGAAATTATTTTAAAGTCTGGAATGTCTATTGTTGACTCGATAATAATATCGAATACATTTCGACGCTGCTTGACAATACTGTTGAATCAAGACTTCATAATTCGACAATACTCGACAATATTATCAAGCCACTTGACATATTGGGCAAAAAAGTAATAAAGTAGTTACTCATAATCATATCATCAGTTATTTTACAACTTAAAATGCTATACTCCTACTAAAATTGCAAAATAAGGTAGACTATTTTAGCAAAATTTTCTAAATTAAAAGAATACAGTTTCTAAGAACTACTATCTATGAAAGATGTCCCATTTTTGCTTTTCCCATTCAGCCCTAAACTATTGAAATATATTATGTTAGAAATCCCATTGTAGGGCAACACTTTTGCCCCAGTATGAGTATTTTCTCGGCCTTCAGATTAAATATATTTGTCTGAATTAAATTTGACGAATGAAAATTAAATTCACTTACTCACTCAAATTCTTTCTTTCCATAAATATTTCTCTTCCTATCTCCATTTTGAAGGTTTCTTTATTTTTTTCTTCTTCTTTTTTTCTTTTATTTTTGATAAAGACTAGGAATTTGTTCAAATCACACGTAGAATCCCAAGAAGCCATTATAACAACATAAACAAAGGTCAAAAGGACCATTCGAATGTACAAGTTTGTAGTTGGTTTTTGGATTTCTTTTTGGGAAGGAGGTAATGTTTCTTAAGCCATTCATTTATTCCCAATCTCACAAAAGGTTTTGCAAACACAAAACATCTTGCGGGATAAGAAGGAGACTGACTCTCAATCTGGTTCCTTATTTCCGCTGAAAATTTGCTTTAAAAAAAAAAGAAAGCCTCTTTGAAATTGATAATTTCTCTTTAAACTTTACGTGGGTTTTTAGGAAATTAAGGATTCCACCTATTGCTAAAAAAAAAAGATACAATGTTCTGGTCTTCAAAGGAAGTAAGGCATTTGGTGAATCGATAGAAAGCCAAATGGGATCATCATTTTTTCTTAAAATTTTTAATTGTTTCCTTCGGAAAAGGATTCGACTTTTTTGATATATTCTTCAATATATTTTTTTTCAGTGGATCTGTTGTAGAGGTTCTGTATTTAAAGACCTTAAAGACCGTGAAAAACAAAATAGATGCTAGATGGTTCCATACTAGCTAGCTTTTGAGTAGGATTTGAGCAATAAAACTGGAAGCCAACAAAAGTGAAAGAGAAGCCGAAGAGAGAGAGAGAAAGAGAGGAGAACAAGCACCTTAATTAATTGTTTTTTTTTTTTCCCAAATATTACAATGCATAAAATGTTTATACAATAAGTCCAAGTGATGCCTCTACAATAGAATCCCTGTTATTTTGATATCAACTAAATTAATCCTTTTTATTATATATTTTTTTTATTCTCAATGAAAGGAGCACGTACCCTTCTCATTTATTTATTACATTCCCACAAGCACAGGCCAATATTATTAGAAAATTTGATCAAGAGATAGAGTTGTTGAAAAATGAGAATTGAAAATGCATGACCAGTTGAGTTAAAGAAAAAAAAAAAGAAAAAAACTAATTGTACATTAGAAAATAACACATTTCAGATTATCTTCAAAATGTGATATTTTGTTGGAATCGGTTGATGTTTTGACAATGTTCTTCTGTCGACTGCTAAATGAATCAATCTTCCAGGCCTTGATGTATATATTTTAAAACGAAGCAGCATAAAAATACTTAGGCCTCGTTTAGTCGGGGGGTAATGGAAAGAAATGGAAGGAGTATAATTTCAAAATAACTCAATTCCATTGTTTGGTTAGAAAGTCTAAATAGGAAAAATCTTTTCATTGGAAAGAAATATAGCGGAATTCTATTTCACCCAAGATTAGATGGAATAAGGTGGAATAGAATAATCATTTAATTAAACTATTTAATTAATAAAAAATAATTAATAAAATAATTTAATGAAATAATAAAATAAAGTAAAATAATGCTAAATGTAAAACAATTTAATAAAATAATAATTTAATAAATAAATAATAATAAAATAATTTAATGTTAAATGTAAATAATTTATAAAATAATAATTTAATTAATAAAATAATTTAATAAAATAATTGAATGCTAAATGTAATAAAATAATTAAAATATTCATTTTAAGCTTAAGGGTATTTTTGTCATTATATAGCTAATTCCATTCTTTTTTACAGTTAACCAAACAAAAGAATGTCCATTCAGCTATTGATTCCATCACTCCAACTAAAACAACATAATTACATTACTATTCATTTTTCATTCCATTATGATTACTATTACCATTACCATTATCATTCTACCACTGCAACCAAACTGGCCCTTACATTCTTCCTATTGATGAGTTCATTAAAAAAAAAAAAGCAAAAGGGGCATGTACATCTCAATTTTTATTTTTTATTTTTTGGTTGATAACAAATATAATATAGCAAAAAGATTAACAGCCTAGAAACAGTTTTATAGTTTAAAGACCATAACAATGAAAGCTAGTACTTATGGATCAAAAGGAGACTATTCCTACATAAAGACTAATAGGATTATTGTTATAATTTTATTTTTGGGCTTATAGTAAAATGGCCAAATTTCGGGCTCATTTAAGTAAATGTTCATTTTTTAAATACTATAGCAAAATGATTAATATATTAGTAGATATATCACGTATAAAATATTATGTACCTAATATAAAAAATATATACTCAGTAAAAAAACTAAAACTAATATATAAGTAGATATGTCAAGTGTAAAAAATATATATACTCTCGGCCATTTACCTATAAAAAGAAAAAAAAATTCATTAAAACGAAGTGTAGAAAAATGATACTCACTCTAATTTCTCTTTTCTTTTTATGTAGAGGTTTCACATGTTGAAAAAGTGTTGTTAATTGGTATATAAAATTTTGAGATAATTTGTGACATCAAGGGATTTTGCATATATGGTAAAAATGCAATATCGGTTCATCATTATACATCACTAATGTATACGAGGATAAGTCTGTACATGGTTAATTATCTACCAAAATATTAGCCACATTCATCAGTTTTATTTGCGGACAAATTTTGTGTCAGCTGTTGATATATGGGATAATAACATTAAAATACTTTGATTTTTAATTTTTCTGTAAAAAAAATCTTGACTAATGTTTGCAAAATAATACCTTTATTTTTAAATTTTCACAAAGTAATATCTAGACTTTTGAATTTCTGTAAAATAATATCCACACTTTTGAATTATGCAAATTAATACACTAATAATTAAAATTCTTACAAATTAATACCCTAAGATTTGAAATTCCTATAAATTTATAACCTTAATATCCAATTAGTTGATTTTAATAATAAAAAGATGGTAGTAACCACCATCAACTTAATTAAAGCTTCAACTTAATTGAAACTTATTAAATAATAATGAAATTTCTGAAAAATATTTGTAGTTAGTTTATTTCACTTTTCATTTAAAAAAAAAGTAAAAAATTAGAACCATAGGTAAAAATAGTTAATTGTAAAAAAAAAAAGAAATATGAGAGGTAAAAAAAAATGTGTTTTTTCAGTAATTAACTAAAAAAAGTAGTTATAAAATAATTTCTAATAATATATAATATTTAAACATTTTTAATAAGTTAATGAGAGATGTTTGCATCTTTTAATTTGCTCATAGTATAAATATACAAAGAAAACAAAAGTTGAGGGTATTAATTTGTAAAAATCGTAAATGTCAGGGTATTAATTTACAGAATTCAAAAGTGAGAGTATTAATTTGCAGAAATCATAAATGTGAAGGTATTAAGTTGCAAAATTTCAAAAGTGATGTTATTAATTTGTAGAAGTTCAAAAAATAGGATATCTTTTGCAAAAAAGTTAAAAATGAAAGTATTCTTACGTGATTACCATTATATTATAAGCCAATTGCCATATTATTTAGTAGTCGATGTAATAAAATCCACAAAATTGACACAATCATATAATTAATTAGCGATTATGAAACACTAACTTTGGAAGTAAGTGACCCGTTAATGATTACTACTAATGGATTGTAATCATAACTGTGTGCGTCAAAGAGGCACATAGGCTCAGAAATATTCTGTTAAATCCTCTCACAATCACAAATTTTGGAGACTTCCTATCTTCTGTTATTCTATTCCCACAAATTGGAAGAAAATGCCATTCTCTGACGTAACTGAACTTATTTTAATGGGTCGGACACGGATGCAATGGTACAAATAAAAGTACTGAAATCGGCTAGAATAAATAGTGATAAAATCCAAATGGCCTACGTAATTTGCGATGCCACATTATTTTTGGACCTTATTAATGATGTTGATTCTTCACTCCCCTCTCACAGTCTCACCCCTCTATTTGGAACTATGTATATTTGTCCTCATCAGGGGTTCACTGATTTCTAGCTAGTAAATTATTCGCGAGTTAAGTGTACGTAGTATACACAGTTTGCGAGTTCTAATTTAGAGTAAAATAATAATACGTCACCAACAATTTTAGCACAGAAAATGTTAAATATTTGGGCAAAAAAAATAAGGGTAAATTATAAAAAAAAAAATTATATAAAGTTTAGATATAATACAATTTAAATCTTAAAGTTTGGATTCTACAAAATAATATCTTAAAATTAGGAATTTATGAAAATAATACCTGAGTTGACTTTTTGAATAATTTTAACTAATAAAATATAATAATATCATCAAAACTAAGGAAAATAATAAGGATTAATCCAATTTTAGTGGATAATATTATTGTTTTTTTCGTTATTAAAATTGGTCAAAATATAAGTCTAAGGTATTAATTTTCAAAAATTTTTAATCTCAAAATATTATTTTGCAAAGTCCAAAATTTAGGATTTAAATTGCAAGAATACTCAAATTTTAAGTTATTTCTTTTGCAATTCACCCAAAAAAAGATATGATATTTATAGATTTATAACGTGACTGAGAAGCCAAATGTTAATCAAGTAATAGTAGTTTTACTTAAATTTATTTTTACAGTAAGTACTTTCAACAAAAAAAAATTTATAGACACCACTTTAGTGAGATCATGAACGTTTTCCTTAAGGAGGTAAGCTACAAAATTAGTAGTCAATAATCTAATTTAAAACCCATTCTTTACTTGAATTGAACCATTTAAATTTTGGCTGGAACGTCTTTAAGAAACCACAAAAAAATTAAATTTTTGTTACTAGAGAACTCCAGTATGATTCAAAAGTAATAAAAATGGTAATAATCGTAATTTTGTTTATTTTGGCTTTGTTAACGAATATTTTGTCAACCTAAAAAAATTAAGATATTTAATCGGAATTAGACTAAGATTTAGAGTAGTTCAGAATGATTGACGTTTTTCACCAAAAAAAAAAAAAGAGTAGTTCAGAATGACCTGTGTCCATTGTACTTTATTACTATAGAGATGATCACAACTGAGAACAAATGCAGCTAAAGTCTATTGCGACCAAGGTAGAGTGTTGACGTTGCATATAATTATAGTAAGAAATATGGGTTTTAGGTCCACGCAGTGGGCCCAATTATCATATCGGTTGTGTGACTGATATAATTTGCTGATTTTGTTGTCGAATCTTCGTTTAAATGAGTCCCACTTGCGGAGTTGCGGTGGGTCACCACGACGACCATGCAGTTGGGGTTGAACATTACAAAACCAACATTATTACATTGTTTCACTTATCAAAGGGAAAGAAAAATTATTACAATATTGTTCCACATATGCATTGTCTCTCCGGATTGTTGCAAATAAGACCAACGTAATAGTTTTATAAATCCATGATGAAAATGAATCGTAATGCGAAATATTTTGGAAACAAACGAGAATGAGAGAAGAGTTGTAATATGATTTTTGCTTCTCAATGCTTATTGTCTATTAGAATTTGGAGTTGGAATCAGCCCAATTTCTTTTTTACTATAAACATGTATGACTACCGCAAATAGTAAGGATATTTAGTCGATCGATGTTGTACTAATTTAGACAAATTGTAACCGATTTGAACAGAATATGGTTTTCAGAAAATATATCGAATCCATTAATCCGCAAAAAGGTTTCAACCCGTCAATCTAATCCAATTATATCCGCAAATGTGTAGATTGGATCATTTATTGATTAAGATGAAATGATTTTAGAGTTTTTTTGGTTAATAACTAATATTTAGCTAGTAAAATAGTAATATAGTAATATAGTGGAGTAAGAAACAAGATGTATAATAAAAGTCTAGACTTCAAAATATAACCAACTGAAAATTCTAAAATGTATAAAGTGTACGTACTTTTTTGTATAAAATAAAATGCGGGTTTGTTTGCATCGGTTACTTTTATATCAAGTGTAATCGATCCACATTGGTGAGCATTTTGAGAATAACAATTTTATCCACATATGATCAGTCATTAATTTCTACTTGCAAATTGGATAAAATTGGCGGATTAATGGGTTATTTTATAGTTTGATTACAATTTTGAACGCTACAAATGAATATGATTCAAATCTAGAAAAAATTCAATATAGGATGCATCGTTTCACTATTTTTGTGCTAGAAATTAATAAAGTTATTTTAGGTGTGGTGAACTTATAAACTCTTTGTTAATAGAGGTAGCACTTGTGATCACTTTATCTTTTATCCCAATAGTGAAGCAGTCAATATACGTACTAAAATTATTATTGTTATTATTATTTAATGTTGATGGTTTGTTTAGTAATTAGAAAATTTTTAATTGTATTTCTCATATTCTAGCTAGCAATTAGTTTATTTTAATAATAAATTTTCTTTTACCTTAAAAAAAACGATTGTCACAACACTTACTGTTAAAAGTTAATTGTTCCAATGTTTTATATTTTAATTAATTGTAGTTAACAAATCGTATCCAAATTAAAATAATATTATCCTCTTTTATGATGGAAAACACGCAAAAGGTGTTATAATTATTTGAAGGTAGAAAGTAGTGCAATTACCATTATCTGTAGTAAAACATAAATGAAGCTTTTCAAAAACTAAGCTAGAGATTTATTTTTCATAAAAAAAGGCGTAGATGGAGCAACAAGAGTCTCAAGTGCTCTATGTTAATTTCATTATTATTTTATTTTATTTTTTTGAGATAAAACGGACTCTTCAGAGAAATAATATTAATAAAACTAAAAAGCTTCAATTACAATACAAGAATAGAGGATTATAATTTCAAACTCCTTAAAAATAGTGACGAAAAATAAATCACAAACACAATAATAACAAGATTATGGGTTACTGTAATTCTCCAAGAGAAGAAGATAACAAGGACCACCAGCAAATAATTGCCTTCATTTGCTATTAGACTGCGTTCTTGGCAGATAGCGTACTGTGATTCTAGCACCAAATGAGATCTACGCCCGCTGAAAAAAAAAACTAACTTATCCGTATTACAGATCTAAATCAAAAAAAAAAAATTCTCAGATTTAAGATATAGTAAATAGAACTAAAAACTAACACAGATAAAAAATCTGGTGGTACTATAACTGGATCTAAATCTGGACTTATTATAAAAATAAAAAAATAAAAAATAGATAAACCCTTCATCCCTAAAGAAGACCAAGGAGGAGAAGAGAGGAGAAGGAGAGGCCGGAGAAAGAGATCAAAGCACTCCCTCTCCGGTCTCTTATGAAAGCGTCTGGCAAGGGTTTTTTAGAGAGAAAGAAAAGAAGGTTAGGATTTTTTTTTTTTTCCTAGGGATCCTTTCTTTAATTTGGCCTCGCTTTTTGAGTAGTTTCTGTTAATTCTATTATTATTGTTTGATTTAAAAAAATTGAGAGAAATAAAATACAACATTACTCTGTTATTACGCCAAAATGTGTCATTTGGTTTGATGATTGAAATAGAAAAAGAATAAGACTAAATAATACCATGGACTTAAAATATAAATTTTTTTGAAGGAAAATACTTTAATTAATAATAAAAGGATAGTACAATACCCATAAATAGATTTTTGATTATAAAACAGATAACTATAAACAACTAATAAAAGTCCTTGGAAAAAAATTGCACACATGGATCTTAGCGAAATCGACCTATGAAGAGGAGATTTATACAGATCACCGTTGGTGTGTACTTTGATAGAGCTCTACGCCTCAGCGACTGGCTCGTTATAGCCCTCCCTTCAGCATTCATTGTTGGTGTCTCTTGCTTCTTATCAAAAAACTACAGGAGGGTAAAAACTACCTTACACACAATCCAGATATGAACATATTTGGTAAAAAACCACCATAGATCTAGATATAGGTGGACTAAAATAATAAAAACATAAACAAATACTATAAACTACCACAGATCTAGATTTAGGAGTATTAAAACTACCCTAGATCTAGAAGTAGGGGAAAAACTATTTCCCTATATAGGAGGATTATTTAACAATACTGTTAAAAACACGAAAGAAAATTGTAAAAAAATCCATACCGGAGAGAAGGAAGACCCTTCTCCCTGGTAGGAAAAGCACCTGTTAATGGAGGAGAGCTGCTGCTCATGGAGGAATTCTAATGGGGAAGAGAAACCCCGATTCTAGAGAGAAGCGACTCTCTCTCTCTCTCTAAAACTTCTAATTTTTTGTCTTCGGGTTCAGTTAACTTGATCAATTAAAATATAAATTGAATGGCCAATTGAATTGTTTATGTTCATTTGAATATTTGAATGAATTTATAAATTAGGATTATTTTGCTTGGTTGGTATTTGGAAACGAATTGAATAGTAATAATTTTGACAAAAATATACTAATTCATAATATGTGTATTATAATTATGTATTAGGATATTTTTGAAGTGCTTATTTTATAATAATAATTATAGTAATTAATATATTCAAATAAAAATATAGTTCAATTCAAATATTGAGTCTTGATTAGTTGATTGTATCAAGTTGGTTTGTTTGTTTGTTTTTATTTTTAATAAAGTATGATAGGTTGTAGAGAATTGGAGTTCATGTAATGTTATATAACATAAAAAAAATTGGGGTAAAATGTCTGATATAGTTAAGGGGTAATTTAAAAATAATAATATTTTACATGCGATAATGGAATGACTATTGTAGTAGTCATCTTAAGAAATATAAGTGATTTCTATCTCTTTTATCAAAATTAAACATATGAATGATATACGAAAATTGTCATTGCATTTCAATTACCATACCATGAGATCAAACGTCGACACTTAGAAAGGAAGCTCTCAAGCTCAAATCCAAGACTACGTCACTGTTTCAACTTTATTATTAGGTTAGTAATCGTAGAGAGGAGTCATTTGTCAACAAAATGAGAGTGTTTTTCTTCCCAAATCAACTCTCTACTACAATAGTGTTATTCGTTAAAATGTAATATTCCTATAAAAACATGAAGCAACCGAGTTTGCAAACCACATGAAACTAGGCCTACTTGTATTACACTTGTACATACTACATACACAGCATCATTACATACATAATGCATATATATAGCCAGGCCAACAACCATATTGCAAAATTTCGGAGTCTTTATTTAATTATGAATCTGCCAATATTAATATAACTAACGAGTTAAAAAAAATTATACATAAAGAGCACCAATTTAGTAGGTTTTTTTTTTTTTATTTACACATAAGTATCATTTTGACCAATTAAAATTTTTTATATACATTTTTTTATAATAAAAAGTAAGAGAGAGAAATAGTATTAATGATTTTCATAAACATCATTATAGCCGTTAGATCATTATTAGATAATGATCTAAAAGAAAATACTTATACGTAAGTAAAAAAAAAAAAAAAACTTACTAGATAGGCAATCATATATATACATTTATTTTTAAAAACGAAGAGCAGTCGATCAAAAATAATTGTAAGTGGTAAAGCAAATTTGGTAAAATAAAATCAGGGACAGAGGATGCAAGATCCAACTAGAGAAATAAGAACCATTAAATTAATTGTTGGTAAGCAAAGTTAAAGTAGCAAGGAGAGAGCTGGGGGATCATAAAGAGGGTCCATCGTAAGCCGTGCAGACGTGGCAAGTGGTGAGCGTGCCATGTTGGCCAGTTTCCCGACATTTTTGGTTCCATGATTGTGGGACCCACTTTATCTTCCTCCTCACCCACTACTTTGCCTTTAATGAGTGCTTACCAGGTGGAGTCTCCTCCCCGTTAAGCCCCGTTGTTCCTCTGTTTTATTGGCTCTAAATTAGACAAAGTATAATGAAATCGATTATTGGCTCCCAAACCAATAAGGGAAAAAAAAGGTTATTATTCTTCTTTCTCCAACATTTTTATTGTTTTGCGACTTTATTTCCCATAATTAGGAACGAGCTCTTTATCTTTAAAATAAATAAATAAATAAAGAAGAATAAGAAGATAGCTCTTCACATGTGATCACCTTAAAAAGTTCCTATCCTTTTAATTCTTTCTTTATAAATAGAGCAATACTACAGAGCATTTTGAGGTCTCAAGCATCATAAGAGTGTCTGTTTTTCATTGAAAGATGGAATGACACGGAATAACACTTCAGGTGGGATCCAGAATAGGACCCAGTATATTAATTTCATCTTCTAGTGAAAGATTAACACCTCTTGTGATGATCGGTACCTTATGGTGCTCCATAACATTACTCTTATAAATGACTTGTTTGTTTTCTTTCTTCTTTGACATGTTTTCTGTTGGAAAATGGGTTAATATAGGTTAATATATATTGGGCTTGTCTTGGGCTTGGAAGCCCATATACATTATAAAGTTTAATTATTGTATTAGAATCCATTTTCATGAACTATTTTGAAACTAAAAATTGAGTGGGATCTATATCTTGTTGATGAAAGGTCTTGGTGAATTCTTATTCTCCTCCGCGAGGACATCGATTTTGTATATTCACAGGCTCAAAATGGTGCACGGATGAATGAGAAATTGNTTTGTGATGGTGGTAAGAATAACTACCACAGATGCTATCTCATGTGCGCGCAGAGGGGGGATGCAAATCTTCGGGCTTGGGTGTGAATTTGTATGGGCTCGTGTGTGCCCGCACCTACTGACATGAATGCTGGGCCGAAACTTGGACCATAGTAAGCCCAACTTTTTGTTGCGGCCCAGTATATTTTTTCTTTCTTTTTTGACCGTTTTGCTTCTTCAAAATGTAGCAGAAACTGCCAAGCTATAAAATCAGGAACCGTTTTGCTTCATGATAAACGTTTTTAACGTTTTTGTTAATAGCTGCCAAGAGTAACTACCATGTTAATGGCCAAAAATGTTTGTAACAGCCATACTTATGGCTAAAAAAACGTTTTCAGATTAATGCAAATATTTTCTGGTTTTGCTAACAAGTCCCCCCCTTGGAGACTATAAAAGGAGAGCTTCCCCTCCTCATTCTTCATACCAAAAACAGAAGCTTCTTTCTGATTTCTCTCTACCACCCTCTCTCAATTTCTCTAGTTTTTCCGAGTATTGTTGAAAACTTGAGTTTTTCTAGCTATAGCTCTTAGAGAATTTAGAAATTTCGTAGCTAGATCTTTTAGTGTGTTGGAGTTCATTACAATCCAGTTTGTAGAGTAGAAGTGTTAGTGCTTCACTTGCTACTTTAGTCGTTGTATCCTGGGAAACTAACGCTTTCAATACCTCAAGCATTCTACCAGAGGGAGCGAATCAATTTTAAGGACACTGTGTGTCACACAGGCCTCGATTAGTAATGTAGTTACTATTTTTGTAGGATACTGTTATTTTTCTGTGGACGAATCAAGTTTCGTACCTAACATATTGGAGAGAAATGTTTGGTAACTTTAAATTTTGTTTTAAAGTTTATTGTAAACATTTGTTAATATTTTGTGACCTTATATATTGCATGTTATTGTTAATTATTTCCTACATTTTTAACTTAAATCAAATTCAGCTTATAACTTCAACGATTCATGTTCCTTGCTAACATTATCAAAGTCATTTATTGGTATGAGATTCATGTGAGATCTATGTCAATAAACGGTCATCATTAGACAAACGTATTTGTTCGTGATGCTTCTCATGATTTTTAATTATTGGCAATAGTGAAATATGGTATCTTTGACATCACTCTCAGACAGGTGACATTGGAACTGTTCAAGGATTTTATTTTAATTTATTTCACATTACAAATGTTGCATAATCATATCCCCTACGATCAGTTCCACATAAGTAGACAGCCGTAATTGGTTAGACATATGGGTGTTCCCAAAGAACAACGTGAAATTAGGTGAAATACACTTTTTTTATAATCAGGTTTAGAAAATACACCTCTCCCAATAGGTTTTAAGTAAATATATTCCTTAAAAAAAAGATGTAAAAGAATTTATATACCCATAAGTTGAGAGCACTATATAGTATCGAGTGCTAAATAAAATGTCTAAAAACTTGACTAAAAAAAAAAGAGTTTGAATGTTGTATGCTAGACAGGGTGTCGAGAACGCTAGACAAGTGTGTTGAGTGGCGCTATACAAGGTATCTAACTCGACCTCCTTGTCTAGATAGCTCTGGACCATTAATAGAATAAGTGGTAGGAGCATTTTTGTTCTATAATATAAAATTAAAACTTAAAAAGAGTATTCACTAAAAAAACTATTGAGAGGGGGTATATTTTCTAAAATATACTTTGGAAAAGATGTATTTTGCTAACAACACTAATATTGATTTCCAACAGATAAATAAAAAAACTCTTACATTAATGAAATATTTTCAGTCTGACTTTTATTATTTCATCATAGGCAATGACACTTGAAACGGATCTGGTTAATTAGTATAATGATACTCTTTATGGACGATCTCAGTACTAAAATTAGCTCTTGGCCTCTACCAAAATCTAATAATAACAAAAAAGTTTATTTTTTTCCCCTCTTTTTCTAAAGAAGCCACTATTGATAAGCCAATAAGCATAAAATTATTAATATAAAACGCCGTATTTTCTAAATAGGTTGGTAGTTGAAGTGAACGTCTTCTTATTAGATAAAACTTTTAAATTATTGAACTGAAAAGCAACTTCACCTAATTATATATTGTCCTTCGAAAAATTATTTTCCAATCTTGTTTCCTTCTGCCGTCCCAAAAATCAACGTATTTTTGAAAAAAAAAAGGATAATATCACTTTTATATATTGTATTTTGACACTTTTTTCAGTTTGTATCTTGTGTTTTGATTATTATCAACATTGACCCTTAAATTTAATATTTGTTACAAATTTATATCTTGACACCAATTTAAAACAATGAACTTAATAAGATGATTTAATAAACTTATTCTTGAATCAATTTTTATATGGTTTATTTTCAAATTTTTAAACGGCATCTTGGTAAATTAACGCTCTAAATTGGTGCCAGGGTATAAATTTATAACAGATTTCAAATCTAAAAGCCAATATTGATAATAACCAAAACACAATGTACAATTTGAACAAAGTGTCAAAATACAATATATAAAAGTGAAAAAATAATAAATAATATAGGAATAATATTACTTTTATACATTGTATTTTGAAACTTACCAAGATGATTTAATAAATTTATTCTCAGATCAGTTTTTATATAGTTTATTTTCAATTTTTTAAATTGCATCTTGATAAATTAATTACTCTAAATTCGTGTCAGAGTATAAATTTATAACATATTTCAAATCTAAAGATCAATATTGATAATAACCAAAATACAAGATAAAATTTGAATAAAGTATCAAAATACAAAATATAAAAATAAAATTATCCCAATATCTACAAAATAAAAAAAAAAACCCTCATGTGAATTAACTTTAACTTCTCATTTATTTTTCTTGCATTAGTTTCTTTTAGAAAATTAGAATGGTATATTTTAGACAGCTTTTTAATAATTAATGGTTAGGTATGGGTGAGATATGTCTATTCCACCATCCCAACCATCACGGATACAGTATACACATGAGTAGTAACTCATGTACCCATTAAGAATTGAAAAATAATACCTGTATGCCATAAAAAAAAATTAAATCCAACACAATTTAATAAAAAATTAATATCTAAATAAAAATCATAATGTAAGATGAGTTTCTATATATTTCATATACTTTCGTTTATTTTTATATATAAAAATTATGTAATTTATTTTTTTTTATTGTTTATATTAATCGGATAGGATAGATTTGAGTAAAAGTTTGCACCCAAAACCCACCCTAATAAGTTACCCATAGATAAACGAGCAAATTTGTAAAAATTGCCATAATTAGTTAACATTATGAACATTTATCTTAATGACTTTGAAAAGTTGGCCATTCTCCGAAAGAAAGCCCTCTTTAATTGCACAAAGGGGTAGACCATGGACATATGCACATACAACAAGTGAAAACAAATACCGAAGAATACAGTGACTATAAATCGTACTTTCGAGAAACCATAAGTAACTCTGAACAAGCGCTCAAAACTTGGTTTAAATGGTAGACAAAAATGACTAGATTCAAAGAATGAAGAGCCCCTTATCTAGATTTTCTTCTCATTTTTGTGTGAAACTGTAAAATATTCTCCTCGTGTTTTAATAGTGTATCAATTTGTATTGTGTCTAGTTTAGATCACAGAATCAACATCACTGGGGTCAAGCTTTTAATAGCCCAAGCCTCCTGTGCCTGGTTACACTGCAGAGGGCTCCTCATCATCAGGAAGTTCCACAACAACAGCTTCGGTGGTAGTCAACAATGATGACACACTACATAACGAGTAAACGGTAAATAGTAAGGTTCTTGTTTTTCTTATGGGTAGAAAAATAGGAACGTTCTTGCTTGGATATGATAAGGAGCTCAAAAATATTAATCAATAATTCAACATTGCAAAGGTCTTGTAAGGTGTGTGAATCAGTACCTTGCAGCATCTACCAAGGCCGTTCTAATGACTTTCAAAGGATCGATGATTCCCGACTTTATCATGTCCACATATTCACCTGAATGAGGAGGATGAGGAGGAAAACAGATTAAATGCTCCAATTTTTGTAACAAAATTCAAGAGCCAATTCTGTTTACCAATTTATTTTCATTAAATTATAGAAGACAAACCTTTTGCTGCGTCATATCCAAGGTCAGGATTGTCCTGCTCCAATAGCCTAGCAACAATGACTGCCCCCTCTACTCCAGCATTAGAAGCAATTGTGCTCACGGGCATCTGTCAAAATCATCCAGCGAAATATTGATGACAAATCAAGATATGCCTTGTAACCCTTGTGGAGCAACATGTATTCCCTTTTTTCCCCACTTGTAAGTTCTATTTTTCACGAATTGTTTAGAATGCAGCAGCACAAAACTGAATTGGTGTCTTTGAAGAACAAAAACAGATGAAATGTTTTTGTTTATTGCTTGATCCAAAGAAAATGAGCAATTATTAATTAAAATTTAAAAAATGTCAGAAACCTTAAGAGCATTCTGAATGATCTGAACACCAATCTTTTGATCAAAGTTTGCAGTTGGCAACTTCTCCAGCTCCTTCGAGGCATATAAAAGGGCAACACCACCACCTATACGTAGGAAGCTATTAATTTACCATTTGACTACTCCAACCCAACAAGGTAAACCAATGGCACTCCCGAAAGACGAGTTTACCAGGCACAATTCCTTCCTCTACAGCAGCCTTGGTGGCATTTAGAGCATCAGTTACTCTGTCCTTCTTCTCACCAACTTCTGCTTCACTAGCTCCTCCAATCTAGAAGAAACAAGAATTCAATCACAATAAACTTTTAAGAGATTGTGTCGCATATTATACAAGAGTAGAAACAATATTCTCAGAAAATATTTCAGAAAACATTTTATCAATCTGGCTCAATTGACAGAACAAAAAAATGGTAGACAATGTTCTTCAAAAAGGAAGTCAACCTTTAAGACAGCAACACCACCAGAAAGCTTTGCAAGCCGCTCTTGAAATTTTTCCTTGTCATAATCGGAAGTGCTCAACTCAATTGATGACCTCAGCTACAAAATTCATAAGCTAACTCAGTTAACAAACACAAACATCCAACAAAAAAAAAGGTTAAAACATTATGCAAAAAGAGTAATATAGACCTCATCACATCTTTCTTCAATGGCTTTCTTGTCACCAACACCATCAAGAATCACAGTGTCATCCTTTGATACTGTAATCTATAAAGGCAGACCATAGAAGTTAGCCATTAAACAAACAAAGAGCGGACAAGAGAAATAAAAAGAAAACTAAAAAATAGATTTCCAATATTCAACCAAATAGGAGTTAGCCATGACACAAAAGGTTTAGAGGGTTATGGTCATATTGTTGGATATCACCCTTTTAGTTATGCTCCACTGCCAGGCTAAACTTAAACAAACAATAGCAAGTTAGAAAAAGTTTATTGTCATTGTATCCCACCTTTTTGCAGGTGCCAAGCATTTCTGGTCCCACTTTTTCGAGATTCAGACCAAGCTCCTCAGTTATAACCTGTAATGGGTACATTCATTTTATATGTGTTCTATTAGCATCAGGTAGCAACTAGAAGGGAGTTTAGTCTTTTAAAATATGTTGTTAAAATAATATCACGTAGCGATTTCAAGTTTAAGGAGAAAAAGAAATCAACAAATGACGCACCTCCCCACCAGTAAGAATGGCAAGATCCCGTAAATTGGCTTTCCTGCTTTCTCCAAAACCAGGGGCTTTAATGGCACAAACCTTGACCAATCAATTAACGCAACAGAGAAAATTATAACTAGTCATCTTCATAAACAGCGAAAAAAAATTCGGTAGATCTGTTAGGTATCTAAGAAAACATAGAACTTACCTTGATTCCAGCTCGGAGCTTGTTTATAATAAGTGTAGCAAGTGCTTCACTTTCTACATCTTCAGCAACAATCAGTAGAGGTCTTTGACTCTGATAATTCAAAAAAAATAGGTAAACAATGAAAGAAACGCATTTTACATACTTCTACAAGCCCTAAAAGAAACACTTACCTTCAAAGCCAACTCCAATATCTTCACTATGGCATTAAAGTTTGAGATTTTCTTCTCATGGATTAAGATGAGTGGATTTTCTAATTCCTGTTAAAAATAAAAAGCCTTATTAACATCCAAAAGGAAGCAGTTTTCTTAAGAAACAAGTAGAGATCATACACAATCCAAAGAACATATAGAGGGTACAGCCTAAGATTCAAGAAACATGAATATATGAAGAAAACAGTGATTAATGAAGGGAAGCATATTCTTACACATTTTTGGTTTTTCTGATTGGTGATGAAATATGGGGATATATAGCCCCTGTCCAACTTCATTCCTTCAACCACCTCTAGTTCATTATCCAAGGTTTTACCATCCTACAAGGATTAGACAAGGTAAAAAGAAATTCAGACATAAAACACAATTTCTTGAAAGGAAAGACATTTAGATTCAAATAAGAAACAGGAAAAAAAATACACAAACAAAAAATGTACAACAAATGACATCATAATCATCTGCGCTAAAAATTCCAGAAACGCTCCTCATAATTAAAATCACGCAATAAACTGCCCAATTTTTGCAGCATCTCATATTTGTTACACAAGTTAATCTCCAGTACATCTTGAAAAGATGGAATAATCAAACAACACTATGCAAAATCAATTACTGCAAAACAATAAAAATAAAAACTTGCAATAAGGAGCTTCACATTGTATACAAAACGTAAAAAAGGCAGATAGCTTTAAACTTAAACCCATCACAAAAATGAACTTAGCTTATAAAAATATATTAATAAACCGAGACATGCCACCATTTATGACATAATCGTTCAACATTGAATGAAACAACAGAAAAATCTGAACAACTTACTGCAATGGTGATGACACCCTCTTTGCCAACTTTCTCCATGGCTTTTGCTATTAGCTCACCTATTTCCCTTTCTCCATTAGCCGATATTGTTCCAACCTTTCCAGGAAAATTTATCATAAAACATGGTAAGTCCAAAATATTACTTTCATCTTTGATATATCTCTTTATACTCTTTTTTTTTTAAAGTTTAGTTTCAAACATAAGTAGAACTTATAAAGCCACCTGTGCTATTTCTTCAGATGTACTAATCATTCTTGCCCTGCTCTTCAAGTTTGTCACAACAGCATCAACTGCCATCGTAATCCCACGCCTTAGGTCCATAGCATTCATCCCTGCTGCCACAGACTTGCAGCCTTCCTTAAATATAGCACGAGTGAGGACTGTTGCACAAGTAGTACCTGCAAATATTTAAAAGGACCTATAGATTAGTAAGTATTTTAATTGCCAACAGCATACACTAATTAAATACATGCCAAGAATCCTGTCTTCTAATTATTGACAACCATATCCCAACAATGTCATAACTAACGACAACTACATTTTACTTTTACACAAATAAACAATAAAGAACAACAGAACAAGTACTGAACGAAAGCATCGATTCATCATTACTAAAATCAACCTAAAACGATTCAGTTGAAAATTCATGATGGACGCTTACCATCTCCGGCCACATCGTTTGTGGCATTTGCCACTTGTTTTACAAGACTAGCTCCAATATTCTTGACTCTGTCACTGAATTCAATACTTTTTGCCACAGTAACACCATCTTTAGTGACTTTAGGGGCCCCAAAACTTTGTTCTAGAACAACATTGCGACCCTGCAAAGAATAAAAGAAAACCGACAACAATTGCCACTAGTCAAGCATCCAAAAATACCATTAAAAGCTATCTAAATTTTGTGGCAGGAATGGAAAAATGCTGACAAACAACACTAGTCTGTACAAACTAACATTCGCTACAGCCTACAAACTACAGTGCCAACAAGATGATGGCATTATCATCTTAGCCATATCATAACACAGTTCAATGTGAAACAAATTACACAAATCCATCAATACTCATAACTAATTATGTGACTCACTTTCGGTCCCATCGTCACTTTAACAGCATCAGCGAGCTCTTCAACACCCCTCAGCATCAAGCCACGGGCTTCAGCCCCAAATTTAACGTCTTTTGCCGCATAGTTCCTTGTCCAACTCAATCTACTGCCAATCTAAATCTCATAAAAAATTGAAAAAGAAAAAAAAAAAAAGTTTCAAATTCAAATTTGCAAGACAACAATTCCAAACTTCGCATCCAAATGCAGTTAGATAATTATAAATTAAACGACTAAGAAGAAGTAAATGAATAATAGTCGACACTACCTGTTGAGCGCCATTCCTAGTCAACCTACGTACCCACCGGAAAAAAAAAAAAAAAAAACGAATTTGGAAAATGAGAAAAACACAGATGAGAAAAAAGCCAAAAAGAAAAATGCAAAAAAGTGGAAAATGAGAAAGACCCAGATGAGAAAACAGCCAAAAGAAAAGATTTTTAGCAGTGGTTTGAGTGAATACCTGGCTTTGGAGGCGAGGCTAGTGGCGAAGCGGTACATGGTGGTCAATAGATTGAGGAAAAATGGAAAACCAAATAATCAGGTATAAGGGAATTAGAGAAAGAGAAATATATTTTTTTTGAAAAAAAGAAAAGGTGTACAGAGAGGCAGAGAAGGGTTTAAAAGAAAGAATGTTTATAACTTTAGGGTTTAAGGGTTTAATCAATAATGGGTAACTTACCGGCCGAGGTGAAGTACGGTAACGATTCAGAGTGCCGAAGTAGTGGATTGGGAAGTCGGTGGCATATGGGCCTTTGGGTTTGGGCCCTTAACTAAGTTGGAGAAAATGGGCTTTCAGGGCCTTGACACTTCATTTACGATAGATTTAGAGGAAATTTGATTTTTTATGATAATATTTCAAAACAAATTAAAAAAATCCGAATTTTGAAATTGTTTGAAAAATTTTAGAATTTAATTGAAAAAATATTTTTATAAAAGTATTTAAAAAAATTTTAATTTTTTTTAATTGATGAGATATTTGAAGTAACTAATCAAATTACTAGATAACTAGATTAGTTACCCCAAGTAATCGTTTGCCCCAAGTAATCAGATTGGTTATCCCAAATAACTCAATTGGTTATCTCGAGTATCATTTAAAGTATGAATTTTGATGAAAAAATGATACTTTTCTAAATACGTATTAAAAATGATATTTTTAAAAAAAAATTAAAAGTGATATTTTTTCTAAACCAATCCAAAATTTTTCAAAAAATTAGATTTTTAAACGTTTCGTACTTTGGGCTTGGAATTTTTGTAAGAAGCCCATAGATTTATATGTATATATTTTTATGTATATACATATTTGTTTTCAGCTTTTATAGCTAAATAGCTGGTATATTAATTGATATATTTGAGTGCATATAGACTTGAGTTTTTATCACAAGGTATATTAACTGATTCATTATTTAGTTTAGAAACTAATATATTTGGTCATTTGCCAATTAAAAGGAAAAGAGATGTTTATTATGATTTTTTTTTTCAAATTTATACATGTATATAATTCACTCTCTTAGAAACTAATATATTCGGTCGTTTGCCTATTAAAAGAAAGAGACATTTACTATGATTATTTTTTTTCAAATTTATACATATATATAGTTCTCTCTCTCTCTCTCTCTCTCTCTCTCTCTCTCTCTCTCTCTCTCTCTCTCTCTCTCTCTCACACACACACACACAGAGGAAAAAGAATTGTAGCACTAAATAATTGCTGAATCAAAATTATGTAGTCCACTTCTAATGTCTGTCAAGCAATAACAATTCAAGTTTAAACAAATTTAAGTATCCAGTATTAGTAATAAGAATGTGATCACTTTTCAGTACATGCTCTTTTTTAATAAAAAAATATATATATACAGTACATGCATTTTAATATAAGAAGAATGAAAAAGAAACTATTTGAAGATAGGTAATTACTTCTGCATAGGACAAAAGAAATACCTCACCGTTAGAGAATATAATTTTTTTTTTTTGAGAAAGAGAATATAATTATTAAGCAGCATTTGATTCTAATATTTACATATTATAATATAATATAGGATTAAGCCGCATAAGATAGATTGAGAACATGATTAGATTTTGAACTTGTACTAACAAGTAATTAGCGTGTATTAATAGCTTGTTGCTCTTAATGCATACATAATTTACGTTGTCCATAATCCATCAACATGATTACATATAATATATATTTTAATCTAATCTATAGGGTCCACCTTATAGAGCTTATAATCATACAACACTTGAGACAATGATCCTAGCTAGACTCCTAAGCATTTTTTTTTTTCCGGGAGTCCATAAAACCTCAAGAATCATGGTTAATCTTCCGGAGGATTGAAACTAGCTTGGTGAAAGTTAAGGGCTTCTGGTGGTAGTCATCAAGCCCTGCTTCCACAAACTCTTGTATATTTTCATCTAAAGAGTGTGATGAAACACCTGCTATTGTGCTTCGGATCCCCATTTCACGTAATTTCCTTGTAGCCTATCATCATTAAAAAGTATAAGTAAATAAATAAATACATAATAATAAGAGCTATAAATCAATATTTACTAGTATAGAAAAACAAAAATAATATTAAATAAATGAACAAAAGGAATTGTTGGGTAACTTTACATTTATGTATATATTTACCTCAATGCCATTCATGACAGGCATATCCAGGTCCATTAGAATGAGGTCAAAAACTTTCCCTGAGTAGTGTACATCAATGGCTTCTCTGCCATTTCCAACAGCCTGGTTTTCTATGCCCATATTTTGCAAAAGTCTGCGGTGAAGCGTTTGGTTGATCATGTTATCATCCACCACCAGAGCTGTTATCATCTTATTGGTTTCCGGGTTTTGGCTCGGCCGTACAACTCCACCATTCACCAACTCATGATCTCCCATTCTACTTCCCTTACTTAATATATATGTGTGTGTGCATATATATATATATATATCTGTTTGATCGATTTTTCTGGGGTCCAAAAAAAAAACCCAAATGAGTGAAATTTGAGAAGTGGTGAGAGAGAATTTGAGGTGTGGAAATTAAACTAGATAATCTCTCAAACTAATAAGAACACAAAATTTATTGCATATTGGTGTTGAATATTGACACAACAGAAAGTGTTATGATAAAGAAAAAAAAAATTGGTCTTTGGTCTACTTAAAGGGTTATAGTGGCAGGGGAAAAAAAAAAGGAAAAAAGGAAAAAGTGCAATGGAGATATGAAGATCAATCTCACTTAGATTTTGGTGAAAATCTAAAAATCTAGCCATGTGATATTCTTTCCTTATTTGGTTGATGTCTAGACTAATCAGACTCTGAGGTGTTTGGACAAAACAATCAAATTGAAGGCTGCCATTCCTTTTCGATCGTCTCCTTTATTTATGTATTTAAATTTAAATTTTGTTTTTGTGCTTTCCTAAGTTACTCTTACTTTAGCATTTAAGACTCTGATTAATGTTGAAAGAAAGTACTAGATCACATGTGATCATACACAGTGTATAACTTTCATGTTTTGGATTTTTTTTTTTTTTGGCCTTTTATTTAATTATTCACTCGTTATAAGGAAATTGATTCAGCTCTCCTTGTCCTTGATTACAAAACGTTTTGTTATAGTAATCTATATATTTTTCTTACCTGTAGTCCAGGCTAAATATATATATATATATATAACTCTACCAAAACCATTCTTATAATAATTATCACTATATAATAATTAGTCTGCAACTGGTAGCAGATATAGGCCCAGATATATATATATATATATGAACAAATCAAGCCGTAGTTTCTAATTTAGTAACCCACGAAATCATAACGGAATCTTCATAGATTTGGACGTGATAAAAGTAGACAGTGAAACCTTTCTACTGTTCAACCAAATAAGAAAATGTGTGAATATAAGTACTCCTCTCCAATATATACTAGACAAAATCAAAACCTTTTATCTCGTGGCCTATATATACTTAGCTAGCCCTGGCTTGAAGTCCAATCAGATGGTCCAGTACTCGATCCCACTTCCTTCCAGCATACATATAGGACAATGTTACGTAATTGATGACGTCATATGAGCGCTCATGTTGGGATTCACATGATTTTATTTTTTAAAATGCGTCAGTTATATATCATAAGATGACTGAGAATCGTTTATAACATAAATTGAGGGACATAGTTACAGAAAATTATCACAAATTGGTAGCAACTATATATGTAGAGTCGAGAGATGCGACTTAATTTAGTTTTAGGGGTTGCTATTCAATGAAGAGTTTGGTCCAGTAGTGATATGCTATTTCTTTTGAAGCATTAATATATCATTTTATGACAACTCTTTCAGTTTGGCAAAGCTAGTAATGTTACAAAAGAAATTATGCGCGTGACAAATGAATAGAAAGATTATTTGGTTTTAGCTAGCTGTCTCTTTAGTTACATTCGTTTCCCGGAAAATTTTGTTTTCATTAGCATTATTGATGTCTCAACTAACTCAAGTAAAGTAATATTTTTCACAATAGAATTCAAGTATGTGCTATATAAAAAAAGGGCATTTTAGTGAAAGCATTTCCAAATTCATGTATTATTGCAACAAATTGCTTTCCATTAAAACAAACTTGCTTCATTCATCTGGGACCTGGAATCTTATAAATATTGCTCAACTGTACAAGCCGCAATATATAGCCCAAACTGAACAAACTTTTTCTCTATGATATTTTCCTAGGCATTTTTCATCAATCTAGTATTGGAAACTTAGTTCCATATTCGTCCAAAAGTCACCAAAAGCTTTTCTGAGGGTCAATTAATATATGCCACTACCTTTTGACGAAGTACTATCCCGTTTATTTAAGTAATCAAACTCAATGAGACAACTTGAACATCATCATCATCATCATGATTATCACATGTACCTAATCTAGATCATCACAAGCAAATTTTTGATACATTTTTTAATTTTTTTAATGAATTATCTTATATGTAGTATACACCACTATACTATCAATTATTGTAGATCATTAATCCCAGCAGAGCACAACCTTTTCTCTTTCTTTTTCTTTGTTACCTGCATTAATTGATCACAGTACATCAAAAATCATAGTGTTGCTCGATCGGTTCAATCCATGCATAGTGGTGGTGGTGCTCTTCTTTTTCTTTTTCCCACTTTATTTATTTGAAACAAGAGAATTATCGAATTTTAGGTAGACGTAATTATCTGGAATGCTGAAGAACAAAAATTTCTTCTCTTTTGGATAGCAAAAATCTCTAATTATTTGAGTCAATCTAAACCGACTTATCTGATTTATGCTTATACCGTGCTTGCCTTGTTCTACATAAGTACGTATGTCATCATTGTTTTTAGTTTCAAGACACCTTTGATTTAAGGGAAAATGCTAGCTCATGATAGAATTATGAGGCCCATATACATATACAAATATTTTGGTTAGTTCTATATTTTTATTAGTATATGTTGCTAATTAAGACCACAAATATTTCATATCACTAAAAAGACTGAAAAATACTAAAAGTATTTGTGGTGTTGAGCACAACACAACAACAGAAGTGAGATCATATATAAATTTCATGAAAAATACTAAAAAGCATCGGTTAGTTATAGCTAGTGTTGTTAGATCCACACTTTAATAAAGCTGTAGGACCACTCATAAATCATAGTTATAGTTAGTATTGTTAGATCCACACTTTAATATAGCTGTAGGACCACTCATAAATCATAATCAGAGTATGGTATTTGGCACAATTAATGCTCCCTAACATTGCTCATATTTTATGTATACAGGTCCTATGGGTGCTTGTAGCATTGTTCTTGATTTAAAAGATACCAAAGGAAGTTGACCGACTTACTCTACCAATTGCTCATGCGTCTAAAAATTTTGTTATTAAAAAACCAACAATAATAAAAACATAGCAGCCCCTACTGTAAAGCATGAGAGCCGGCCCCTTTTTTTGTCCTCCTAAATTTCTTAACCAATAAGTTTCTTTTTCTTCTTTGTTTTGCTTGGAGAACATTCTTAAGAACATTTTTTTTAGGGTTAATGGCACAATTGGTCCTTAAATTATCTAATCTGTGGTAACTTTGTCCGCAAAATTTCAATTGAAATAATTAAGTTCTAAACTTTCCGATTTATATCGATTTAGCCCCTGAATTGTCTAAATTATAACTTGTTAAATTTTTTGACCAAAAAAATACGTGAGGAGTACGTGATGATATCTGAAAGTGTATTTAAAAGTTAATTTAAGAATTTTAAACATAAAAATAAATGGTTTTTAAGAGTTTTACTTATCAAAAAAATAATAATTACAAAAATACGGTACACAAAAAGAATACCATACTAAAATGGTATTTTTGAAAAGTGAAAGTATCATTTTTCAAAAACATGTCATTATTGGTTACTAGTTACCATACTGATAACTAATTTAGTTTCTTGTTATCACTATTAATTTGGTTACTAGTTTGTAGTTACCACTACCAATTTATTTACTAGTTTTCGGTTACCAAACTGGTAAAAAATTTGGTTTCTGGTTTCTATAGTTACTGGTTTCTAATTACGACTATCAATTTGATTATTGTTTTCTAGTTTATATAGTTATTGGTTTCTAGTTACCTCACTATCAATTTGATTACTCATTTCTAGTTTCTATAGTTACTGATTTCTTTAACTACTCATTACTAGTTAGTTATTGGTTACCAGTCACACCAATTTAATTACTAGTTATTGAACCATAAAATATTTAACTAAATAATGATTCAGAATAAGTCATTATTCAGAAGACACATATCAACACATTAAAATATTTCAATTTCATAAATAAGCTGAAGAAGAAAAATGAAGAAAAGAAACAAAGAACATCCACAAACATATTCAACATATTAGTTACTCAGCCAAATTAAAAGAAAACGACATTATAAATGAAGAGAAAATTCTCAATGCGTATCTTTTTATCATTCTGAATGGTGGAAGCCCAGTAAGAATCTTGAACAGATTAGACATATCATATATTTTTGACTTATAATAATATATAACGTATTTCTCGTCTTTGGCGGATTGTTGATCATGGTTTATGCAAAAGTCCCATATAATGAAATGATATAATCAATTTATAATCATCACCAACAGACCCAAATAATTTATCGTTCTTCAAATTTCGAATTCCAAAATACATTTCAAACCACACTTTCATCACCTGAATTAAAATTTAGAATCGCCCACCATTATCAATTAAAAAACAGAAAGTTTCTATGAGATACATACAAGAGACAATAATTAAGTCTCAAAATGACCTTATAAACATGCAATAGATCAAACACTTTATCTTTAGTCATAACAGACACATTCCTATTTTTAACTTTGGAGTATAAAAATCATAGGAGAGGACCGAAAAGAACAAAAAACCCATTTTTTAGTTCAGAACTGAAGTAAAAGGAGAGAGCTCTTATCATTAGTTTATAAGTATGAGGCAGAAGCCGCCGGCGAGGTATGGCATCCAGAAGTGGCCAGCAGCAATGGCATCTGAAAAGGGGTGGTTAACGAAGGTTGTGACGGGTCCGAGGGAGGAAGGGAGATGAAGAGATAATATCATTTTTCTAAAAATGACCGTATGAAAATATAATTTCAGCATCGTACCGTATATGTGTAAATACCTTTTAAAATCCCGTGTTTTCTTTAATTTCCTCAAAAATGAACAACCTCAGAAAAAAATTCTCTAAATTTGTAGCTCCAAGAATCTTTAAAAAAATACAAAAAATACTTATTTTCTACTCTCTAAATCCTTCGGTTCAGTATATTTTCTTTTAAATATGTTTTCAGATATTACAATGTGCTCCTCATATGTGTTTTTAGTAAGAAATTTAACAACAGATTATAATTTAGATAATGCATGGACTAAATTACTACAAACGAAAAAGGTCAAGAACTTAATTGCTATAATTAAAACTTTGATGATCAAATTGCCACAAATTGAATAATTTAAGGACCATTTGTGCCATAAACCCCTTTTCTTTTTAATAAGGGGTTCAATCAATAAGTTTCTTAGCCATTCTTTATTATATTGCGATAGAAAATTGAATACGTTATTGCTCAATCCAACGAGTACATAAAATTCAAGAATGAAAATGTTAGACTATTTTATTTATAGGGATAATATAAAAAAAATTCCATGACTTTTAACGCTTTATTAAAAAAAACCTATACTTTTTCACTGATATCAAATAAAATATTCTATTTGTGTTTTTTTTTTTAATCAGATTTCACCATATTCATATATATAGTCAAAATTGGAGTTAAAATTATTGAAAGTGAATATTTTTAACTTTTGAAATTAAATAACAAAATTAAAAAAAAAAATTTGTGTGTTTGAAAGCTATTATCGTTAGATTCCTAAGAGATTACATATCATTTTTCAATTTGGATGGTTACCTTTAGGCAATTTTTTTAGATGCTAATAGACAATTTTAAAGAACAAAGATGTTTATACAATAATTTTAAACTCTACTTTTGACGATATATGTGAATTCGGTGAGATTTGATAGAATAACATAAATAGAAAGTTTTATTTGATATTAATAAAAAGGCGTAGATTTTTTTGCTAAAAGACTAAAAGTAATGGGTTTTTTATGATATCATCTCTTTATTTGTACTATAAAAATTATTGTGACTCACTCAAATATTAAGGTTTTAAAAATGTTATGGACAACTATATATAAGCATAGAATTAACTAATATATAATATTTCACACTAATTATAATATGATAGACACCAATTAAATAATCATCACACTAGAGCTTGTTTGATAATCACTTATTTATACAGTTTTTTGTTTTTTTAATCAAAAAAGTGAAAATACTTTTCAAAAGCATATTTGATAAACTACTTTGTTTTTTGCTTTTTTAATTTCACAACAAAATTTTTAAAATTTTGAAAATAAAAATTTTTTACTTTCAAAATTTTTTTAAACAATTTTTTAGAAAGGTTAGTATCAAAATTCAGACATACTTAGTCTCACATTGCCATTTCTCTCAATTCAGACATACTTAGTCACATACATGTCATTTTTTTTCTTTTTTTTTCTAATTTATTTGTAAACAAAAATACGGTCGTCACTTGGATTACGAGTTGTGTGTCTAATGTGAAAGAGAAGGAGAAGCATGAAAAGAGGAGTTTTTTTTCACCTATTTTTTTGCACCGGCTTTGTATCTCTTATATGAAACAAAACACACTTGTTACCTCTTTTTTTTGGCTCTTAAATTATATTCATTGTAGTACTTTGGTCTCCGAACTTTTCAATTTATGTAATAGTAGTTCCTGAATTATGCAATTATTACAGCAATAATCTCTTTGTCATAAAGTAATAGTTTTTTCACAGAAAATAGTCATAAACAAAGCTTATAATTGGGTATTATTTACTTCTGAGTCAGAATCTCGTTCTCAGTATAGTTATTAAACTATTTACTTTACAAATGAGTCAATTCTATTAAATATTTAAAAATATATGGAAAAAAAACGGTTATTGTCGTAATAATTGCATAAATCTTGATAGTTTACTATACAAGTTGAAAATTTAAAGTCTCATTTTTTACCACCGTTATCAAACGATATGCTTTGAAATGACTTATTTCTATTAAATATTTAAATATTTGTGACAAAAACGTCATTTTTACAACAATTACATCATTCAGGGTCATTACTATGTAAGTTAAAAATTTAGACACCACAATAGTAGATGAGGTATAATTCAGGGGACCCGCTAAACGAAACACAAATGTTTTTCTATCACATAACAGAATAAGAGAGGTAAAATGAGGAACTTCAATCACAAGAATTCTATCCATGTTCTGTATGAAGAAAAAAAAAAAAAAAACTAAAACTAACATTAATCAGGACGAATCCGCACTACATTGGGATGAAGCTACGAGCCACATTGGGCTCCTTAAAATTTTATTTTTCTTGTAAATACTAAATAATATGTAAATTTTTTAAAAATTAGTCTTTGCCCCATTTAAATTTGTAAAATTTTAAATATACCCCTTTAATTTTGAATTAGACCATTTCTATAATTAAAACACATTTAATTTTTGTCTTATCTGAATAAAATCTCTGACTCCGCCTCAGCTCACCACGAGTCCCACTCAAATGGAGAGTAAGGATGAGCCAGTCTTTTATTTTTTTAATGAAACACAATTTTATTGGATTCTGAAATGTGAGTCCAACGTTTAAGAGAGTGAGAGGCATGAACAGCGGAGTTTCCATCACCCGCTTTCTACCCGTAGTGTATATGAAACAAAACGACATTGCCTTTCTTTTCTTTTTTCTTTTTGTTTCTGTAAACAAAACAAACTTGTGACTTGGATTCTGAGCAGTGTGTCTAACGTGTAAGAGAATGAGAGGCATGAAAAGAGGAGTAGTTTCTGTCATATCTCTTTCTACAAACCGTTACGTCTTGGTTGTTTTGCAGCTTGTTTTTCGTGACAATGGCAACCAGAAACACAATCCCAGTTTTGGAAGGTAATATCTCAAGTAATTG
>JXTC01000420.1:119379-139574 GCA_002914845.1 Trema orientale
GCCACATTGGGCTCCTTAAAATTTTATTTTTCTTTATATATATTATATAGAAGAATATTATATCAAGGACAACAAGGGGCATGAAACAAAGACTACAAGGAAAACAACATCAACACCCCTTAGTCCTTACTCTTTAGACTCTTACGATAGCAATTAGATGTACCTCAGATTCTACGAAAAAGGGCACATCAGCTAGCCAAAAAAAAAAAAAAAAAAGACACAAAAAAAAGAGAACATCAGATAAGACACTTGCAAAGTGAGTCCTCATAGTTTGGTTCCTTTTGACAGCTCCATCACTGATTGTCAAGCTCACGAAGGATGGGAATGAACTTGTCTGGACCAAAGGGCTTCTCAAAATAGTCATCCCCTCCGGCTTCCAAAAACGCCACTCGCTCTACTTCATTGTAGTATGCAGAAAGTCCCACAATCCTGCTTTGTGGTGCCATAGCGCGAAGCTCTCTACAAGTCTGTCATGAAAATGGAGGGGGTAAAAAAGAAAAACCTAGAAATAAGGTATGTGCTTTCCTATGACAAAGCCAAACATGATATGACTAAGTGTAGTAAAACATAGAGTAGTGAGAGTATTGAAAACTACTACTAAATGTTTTGATAGTGAGTGCAAAAATGAAACTATTAATCACTTGATATCATGTGCTAATAAGGTGACTGGTGATCATTATTGAAAATGGAATCCTGACCTCCATCCCACTCATGCCGGTCAGATTTGGATCGATGACAATAAGGTCGAATCTAGCTCCAGCGTTGATGCGTTCAACAGCAGCAGAACCACCATCTACAGCCTCAGTCTCCACTCCATAAACAGCTAGGACTCCCCTCACAATCCTTCTGCATAATGATCCACTGTCCACGACAATTGCAGTGAGCCTGTTCCTCCAGGTCATCGTGGAGTTCCCTTTGGCACTCAAGTCCTCTTCGAATGGATTCCTACGCGGGGGCAGCCTCTCATCCCCACTTGCTCGTGCTTGGCTAGGTGAAAAATATGCAGGCGCCATAGTT
Organism: Trema orientale; assembly: GCA_002914845.1. Lineage (NCBI taxonomy): Eukaryota > Viridiplantae > Streptophyta > Magnoliopsida > Rosales > Cannabaceae > Trema > Trema orientale. Next base: position 120,397 of record JXTC01000420.1, read on the forward strand.
GTTCAATGAAATCCTTACAGAACTGAAAAAAGGAAAGTAAGCAAAATCAAGAGCATTAAGTACTAGCTTATGTTATTTGTACACATTTTAATGGTATGTATCTTGAAATATTAATTTGACATCATTTAATCTTTGTCTCTAAATGGTAGAATCAGGCTAGAGCCTCTCTAGAATTATTATTTATACATACTAAGCCACACTATGCTCAAGCTTTTATTTTACATGAAAAGAATAAACATGCTTCACTACATCTTCATTAGGTAACATGAAAAACTAGATAAACTATCATGATGAGAGCAGAAATTAATATGCCATGTATAGCATGTACTTACAGAACAACAAGGATTGTAGTACCAATGTCTATGTATACAACAATGTAAAACTTAAAATGGGAAAGATAAAAACAGTGAGGAAAAAAATTGAGGGACAAGAAAAGGAGGCTATGTTAGGCATTCTATGAACTTACCAACAAAATCTTTCTAGAGTTGATTGCATTGCAAACACCTCAGGCAGGTTTATATAGAGAATGCAAGGCTCATACTTCCTGTGTCCTACCATTTCCAGTGGGCTTATTTTGCAGAAAGTGACAAGAAGAAAGTAAAGAATACCGAGATTTGCGCGGTGAGGCAGTGATAATTAGAGATGTTCAAAATCCAGAAGCCAGATTTTTCTTATCTGGGTAATATCTGAGATTTTCTGACATATTTAATGCTGTGAATCAAAGACACGTGTGATCGATCACGTGAGTGACGTGCTTCTTTAAATTTTTACTAGCAATATGCGTCGCTTAGGGAAACTTCGAAGAAAAAAAATTGCCGTTTCTGGACTAAAAGATGTAACTGGTAAATTGACTTCATCTGTTTGCACATAGTGTTTTGAATTGCTTCACCATTTTTGTTGATTTCCATATTTCTTAGACTAATTACTATTCTTCACCGTTCCATAAAGATGCCAGAGTCTAGCAAACTATAGTGCTTGCATATTCTCATTTTTACCAACTTAATGATGTATTATAGAAATTAGAGAATCTGTTTATTCTTCCTAGTTCTGTTCCTTCTTCCTAGTCTATCAAATTTCTCTTGCTTTACAAATGAACATCAGTTGTGTTCCACTTTTACTAATTGTCATAAAGTTGTCACATATTCACACCATACGTACCTGACTAGTTAGGAATTTTTGTCTGAGGAAGTAATAAGAATTCTTTAATCTAGCTGTACTTGAAAGGTCATATGGTTTATTAGATTTCTTGCACCAAGACATGGACATGAAAGGTATATATGAACATGAAAGCAATGCACGAGAATACAATGACTGATGAGACAAAAGAATCAAGGATTAATCTATAGCAGTGTATGAGATAAACATAAGTTTATTAACTTATTAAGATAAACGTTCAAAAAGTACTTTGCTCTGCAATCTTTAAAAGGAAAGCTTTCGTTATTGTTCCACATAATGCAACTTATTAATAGCACGAAAGGTTTCCAAACCCGGCCAGCATTTAGTATATGACATAATATTAGTAACATTAGTCTAGCTCAGTTTCCATGGTTAGAGGCACAGAGAAGTAATGAAGTAAACTTTATGCAACCTTTTAGCGTTCTTTAATCAAGCGGGCCCTAAATCCAACGTGGTTATAAAACATGAAACTCAGGCACTATGGATTTCGGAGTTTAGATGAATAGCAAGATCAAAGCCTAACTGGTAGGTTAATTTTCACTAGTTGTTAGGCTGTTAGCATATTGTCTTGTCAACGAGAAGTGCAAATAGTTGGGTGATTTAAGTAATTACACCTTACCTCAAAAAAGAAAAAATTAGTCCAATAGCTCCAAAGATATAAAAAGAAGATATTTATTGCTAGATAAATCGAAATGTTTTTCATGACCCTCCTCTTTGGAGTCAAGAGTGACATACTAGCATTAAAAAACTTCTTATTATATCATAATGATACTAGATTAAAATAATATACAAGTCTAATAACTAACAGTTCACTAAGATACACAGTTAAGACTTTACCACAAAATATTTCCAATTAACTAGGATGTGCTAAGCCTACCTAGGTTTTCTTTTTTAAGAAGTAAAAAGAGGAAATTCTTTATTCAACTAGATCTTCCAGAAACCAAACAAATGAAAAACTCGAACAAACACAAAGACTAGCCCAGTTGGTCTATAAGGTTTGAGAGATGTGTTTGTGAATTTGAGAAGATCAAGAATTCAAACCTTGGTAATAACAAGTATCTGAGTTATTTTCTTTACCTTTGTTTTTGCCTTCAAACCTTGGTAATAACGGATATCTGAGTTATTTTTTTTTACCTTTGTAATAAGTGGTAGCAAGAGCATTACTATATTTTTGCCATTAAAGTTCACATTTACTGTTTTTTTGCCTAGCAAGAGCATTACTGTATTTTTGCCATTAAAATTCACATTGAAAAATAAGGGCCAAAGCTAACTGAATGAGCAAGTCGCTTCATTTTCGAATATAAGAGAGTAAAAGGACAATACGCCTAAATCTCAATTTACAATGCACAACACTCTTTCGTCAATTTCAAAATAGTCGAAGAGGAGAATCACAAGAAGCATTTCGTTATCGATAGGAAAACGAAACAAATTCATTGGTTCAGGCGTCCAGCAATCTGGAAATAGAAGAGCTAAAACCAAGTAGAATTCTATTTATAAATATCTGACGCCTAAAATAGAATTTTAGTCCCAGAAAATGCATCGGCAAAAGAAAAATGAATTAGAGAATAGCAAATATTCAACATAATAATACACTCGCAAAGGCTGCTCAGCAAGAGAATTTGGAAATAAAAGAAATAAATTATAGCACAGCTACAGTTGACCATCGAAAGATACATAAACTGACATAGCAATTGGTCAAAGCAATTCAAACTAGTTATATACACATATCTTGCACTGAATCAATTAAAAATTAACTTGTCCACTGCGACATTGGTGGCCAAAATTAGGCAAACAATTAGAATTTTTTATCAACACAATAATCGTTATGCAAAGTGGCAAAATACATGATCCTCATATGAAAAGGACATTCCAAAACCTCCTTTCTTCCATCTTATAAATAGTAGTGTTGCGCAAATGTAGATTACAACAAACAAATATTGTTTCCCAACGAAAACACTCTGCCTCCGAGCAAACAAACCAGGGGAAATAAAAAGTAAAGAATTACAAAATATTGGAAAGAATAGTAAAAAGACAAACCCACTTTCAAAATGCATTCACACAATATACAAAAATACACAAGAGACAAAAACCTCAAACCCACAATTTTTTTTCCCAAATAAACCACCTACGCATGGTTAGCGTTTATCGGAGTGCCTGTTCTAGCCTGTGAGATTCGATTAGCATAAATAGTCACCAACCTCAACTGTGTGCTGTTTAGACCCTCCAAGTACGGCAAGAATGCTTTCCCAAGCATGATATATATATCCACAAGACAGAAAACAACCGTCTGTACCACCCAACGTAAACCAAATGGAAAATTATTTATAAAATAAAAAATCAGACACAGTTCATTCGATATATAAATATATACGTATGTGTATATGCATATATGAGCAAACAGAACTCGGATAAGAAAACAAAAGGATTTGTACGTAATAAAGTAGAGGCAGATATTTGACTGTATTGATGAGATGTCTCTTTCAACATGATTATTAGCACAAATATAGTTCTAGAAAGAAACAACTGATAGACAAAGAAATCATAACCCATCTACCTTACGAACATCTGCACTCTGGTTTCCAAAAGCTTCAAAGAGAGCAGGCAAAAATGATGGTAACTGAGTCATCAATTCCTCCTGCGATAGCCGACCCACAAGCTGACAAGCAAAAATAGGGTTAACAGGATAAATATTAATGAAAGAAATAGTGCGTGTAAAATCTAAATGTTCATATCATATTGTTGCAGGGAAAACAGGCCAATTATTTCATCTAGTAAAACTACGGGTTAGGATAAAATGTTAAAACACATTCCCTTCTCATAATCTTTTAAGAATTAAAAACGTGAATGGGACGACAAGGTTGATGGTACAGATCTTAAAGGAATACCTTTGTCAAACAATTTATGCAAGTAACAAGAGTTTTCTCGTCTTCAGTTACCAGTAAAGGAACAATCACCTGCACCGTCAATAAATAAGCCAAATAAATAAAACATGACAGCATATAGGAAAATGTAAAACACTCTTATTGTTCTTTTCTCTAATTTCTTATATCTTTCTATCTCAAGAGGTGGGAATGGAACAGAAAATTTTGGAACTACATACGCTTAAACATCTGAATGGATCATACTGAGACAATACAACAGTCAAGCAGTGCTCTGCTTCATTTGACACCTGAATAAAAAGACAGATTAGTTTTGAATACAGAACAATAAAAAAGATAAAATTAATCAACAGAGAAGTAATTACCTTAGGAATTACATCCTTTGTAACATGAAGCAGTTTCTCGATTACAATCTCCACCGAGTCTTCCATGGCATCTTTCTAGAATCATGGTAGAGAAAGTTTTAGCAAATAAAATTAAACACTCCATAAGAAGAAAAAGGCAAGTAGCAATGTACAATTGTCTATGTGCAATTGTATGTATTAACACAACAACAACATAATCTGTCCACTTCAGCAAGCAACACGAACCTGGTTTTTAAGCATTTCAGTAATCAGTGAAAGCGAAAGTTCACGAATTGATGAATCAGAATCATCCAAAACCTCAAGGACAACTGTCAAAATCTGATTAAAGTACTGCAAAGATAACATGAAACTATTAATAAACGGCACTTTAAATTATATACAGTTTCGTAAAACAAAATATTACAGCAAGATATAAGTTCAACAAACACTGACAAAAATTTCAAAATACTACAAAAATTTCAAAATCCAAAGAAAAACAAGCAATATGCAGTAATCAATAGATTCAAGTGATTACGTGTATAACAGAAAACAATCATTATTTAATATTTAAAGGAACGAACTACAGAAACAATAAATACGTCTCCCAGATATTGAATTACAAAAATAAATGGAAGGTGCTAAAATAACCTGCAAAAATACCTCAAGCCAAATTTCCAATGAATTCACGACATAAAGAGTGCATATATGGAATCGTCATAATATAACTTCATGGAAGAGCCACAGGTCAAATTGAACAAACCTTAGTCCAAATAGAGTGATCATTAGCCATGGAAGCTTCAATTAACTGCTGAAGTGCACCACGCTTACTTGCACTAGGGTTTTCCTCAGATCCATTGGAAATCTATGGACACAGGAATATATAATTAAAAAATATATAAATAAGATGTACACTTCATTACTAGTGACAGCCTATCACCATATTCGTCTGACCCATATAGACTGTTTAAAGAAGTAAAGAACCAGTAGTGTCTTAATAATATATCCTTGTTACAGTAATTCAACATTCAGAAATAAAAATAATTCTATCACAGTTTTGTGAGGAACAAAAAAATAACTGCTATACAAACAAACAAACAAAACAAAAAAAAAAAGGGAATATCTTGTGTCACAGTACTCACCAGGTAAAGAATTTGGGGAATGCTGGGACCAGATTCTGGCACTGAGTTAACCTTCATTGCTTTAAGTTTCAGACTACCAATGTCCAACTCGGGAGCTTCATTATCATGCCCAATGCTTTCAGCAAGCCCCGTTTGATCCAAGCCTATCAGATCATGAGCATCCAGTCGAGGAGTTAAAGAACCCTCTAAATTTACACCACTATCAACACTTTCCAACAAACTGGTCCTGGAGCCCAGTTTCTGGCCAATAGAATTAGTACTGTATGCTAGATCCTTGGTTTTCAAATTAAGATCAGTGTTAGAACCCGTATCGAAATTCTGATACAAATTTTCCTGTAATTCATCAGAAGCTGCCTGGCCAAAGCTGCTTGTTACCAAGGCTGATTCTTGGGTAGAACTCCACTTCCTGCCATTATCACCATCAACAGAACCAGCAGAATATCTCCCAAAGAAATTACTCTTCTTTGATACACTGACGTATCCTTCTTCAGAAGATGTTCCAACAACGTCTGATGGGTCATAAGAGGACTTAGGCCGCTGGCGCTCCTTCTTGTTCTGCAAAAAGTTCATTAAGTCCACTTCTATGCGAGGAGTGTACTGTTTCAAAGCTCGTCTTAAAGAATTTTGTTCTTCAACTGATAAGCTAAGAATGAAATTCAAGACAGCCGTTGAATCAAAGTGGGAGTAAACAGATATAAAGCATGTAATAGCAGCCTCCTTGAGTTTAGTATTTTTATCATGGACCAACGGAGTCAACTTGGAAAGCCATAATTTCAAAATGCCACTGTTGACGTAGCCTTCAGAATTAACTGCATGCTTGTTAAAGGAACCAATTGCAAACTCAATAACGGCAAGTTTGGCCTTTGGTGACCGCTGTTCATCTAATGAGCGAAGCAATGCAGGCAAGAGAGAATCTATACCATATGTTTTGCTTACAATATCCAAAGTTGTTGAGCAAGGTTGCCTAACTAATTCCTTTGGATCAATTAATCGTGAGAAAACATGGGGCAGAATCCTTTCCATGTAACTCTCAAAGGGCTTTCGGCAAGATGGAATAATATCTGCAAGAGTTGAAAGAGCTGCCTGTGCAACTTTATGGTGGGGATCATCCAGATGTTGGAAAAACAACTTCATTACCTTCTCAAAATTTTGGATTACTTCTTGAATCCCCCTTGGGCCTTGCTGCAGCAAAGACCGGAGATAATTGAATGCAGCAACCCTAGCACACCAGTCAGAAGAGGAACTCAGTCCCTCACTTAGGGCATCAGTAAGAGATGCCGGACCCTCTACATAATTTGACATGTCCCCGAGTGACAGCTGGCTATCATCAAAACTTCTCCTCCTGCCAGCAGACATCCGTCCAGCTACATGCTTTCTCAGGAGTGGCCTCTGGAAATTAGGAACATTACTGTTATGTGAATCTCTAAAGTTTCCATCTTTGTAAGGTGTGTCCAAATACTGCCTATCAGTTTGAGGGTTCATATGTCTTCTAGTATCCCTAAAGTCACTGTGCTCTTCAACAGAACCCCTATCTTGAAGTCTCTCAGAAGCCCTCTTTGCTGTATATGATGAAAATCCCGGCAAAGCTTCACCTGAGGTATTACTTCGATATGCCAATTTACCCGAATCTTTGGAAGCTTGAATTTGAGTTATAATATCAGACAAAACCAATCCACCATTGCGGCTGCTACTTTTATTCGCAGTAAAGGAGGTTGAATCTGTCATTAAAGAGTTTGAAAGATTATTAGAAGCTGGGAGAGCAGCAGGGAATGGTGGATCACGAGCTGATGGAGGTTCAACTCCTGCACTAGGAGCAAAAAGAAAGAAATTTAGCCGCTCACAGATGAACCAAATTTTATCAAATCCAACTTAACATGATAATGTCATCGCATGCCTGCATTTAGCTAAATTTACAATTACATTGAGATGAAATAGAAATACTATGTAGTCAAAGTCAATAAGGTACCTAGATCCAGACTAGATGATCGGAGCGTTGAAGAGTTATGCTTATCGGACAAATCCAAACCTCTAAGCATGCTTTCAATAGCAGTGACCTTCTGTTTGCTTGAGTGCAACACACTTTCCAAACTGCGCTCATTACCTTTGCCAAGTGACTTTGCTTGTGACAGAAGTAGCCCAGATGAGAGAGATGTGCCCGAGGATAAACTTGAACTTCTGTCCATTGCAACAATCGCAGAAGTTCCATATCCAGGTAAATTTGAAGGAGCAGATGACTGATTGAATGATGTCAATGCACCTCTATCACGAACAGAAGGAGAAGCATGTCGCCTATGTATACCCCCATCCTCTTCATTGATTAACTGGACAAAATTTATCACTTTAAGGAACAAATATATGTTCAAAATATAGAATCACACATAAGAACAGGTCATGCAAATACCCTTTGAATGACAGGATCAAAAGATGAAAACAAGCGTCGCGAACGTTCTGGCCAGGTCTTTGAAAACAATCTGTAGCACATTCTAGCAGTCGAGCGTACCTGTCGAGTTCCACAAAAACCCACTTTTTTAACGGTGAGAAAATCGTAAGAATCATAAATGAACATAAAGTATCTTTCTGTTGAGAAAAGTAGAAATAAAACCAAAATAAAGATAGCCCTAATAGCCCTAAACAAATGTAACAAACCTAACAAGCATGCAAAATAAATCTCTGACAAATTACAAGAATACAATAAAGAATATACCTCACTCATTGCATCTGCAACACAACATCTTATAAGATCTTCATAAAGATCAGCTGACCGCTGTATTTCAGTTGCATCAGGCCAATGTTCTAATACCAATAGTGCATATTCACAACACCTATGCAAAAGAAGATATAATCGTGAATGAAACAATACAAGCACACATCCGTTCAAGTGAATAAGGCCATTCAAATTTATACCTTGCACGGAGAATTGCACTACGGTCATTCTTTGCAGAATCTGCTATACGAGGAAGCACACGTGCCACTTTGCAGTTACGCAACATCTGTAAATCAAGAAGAATAAGGTGGAAAGAAGCATATTGCAAAAAAAAAAAAAAAGAAAAATGCAGAGAATTGGACATATAGACATAGAGATGAGAATTTTATATTACCGTTTTTATGCAGTTATCTGCAGACTCTGCAATTACAAGTACAGTAATCACAACCAGCTTGAAAAGGACCTGATTACCATATCATGAAATCAATAAAATCTTTCAAGCATGTAAGAAACTGCCAGAGTCAGCAAGAAGACATCAAACTTACTGGAATAAACATCTCTGCACAAGCCTCAAAATCTCCCAAGAGCTCCTTCGACAAAAAGCATAACAGATGGCAAGCCTAGGAATGTATAAGAAAATGATAATTAAAAAAATATATCTGGTTTAACTTGAAACTAGAAGAACAGACACAAACTAAAAGAAGGGATGGACATAGAAAATTGCTTTGGAATCACTAATCACCGTCTATTACGTTTCCACACTACATTCCCTTACAACTGACCCAAACAAAGTACAAAGAAACAACCCAGTCCCAGTATGCCCAGCCATTTAGTATTTGCTTTAGCAAGTGTAGGAAGGAAGCTACAACCATCCGTGGAATGAGATAAGGATAAATTTACACTGAAAACTGCCATAAATTGCAGTAAATTATTATAGTTATTATTTAAGAGAACAAAAATAGATATAAAAAGACATCTGTATTCTTCCCCCTAGTTCCCTCCAGGAAAAAAAAAAAGAGACATCTGCATTCTGACAGTAAAAGCTTGATAAAGAAAAATGGGAACAATCCAGGAGCCATCTCCAATTCAACTGGAGGCACAGGAAGAAACCAATAAACGGTGTCCTGAAAACAAAAGACAGTTAAGCAGACCTGCTTCACTATGCTAGACCTTCGATCAGATAATTGTGTGCTCAGAGGGCCAACAAGTTGCTTCAATAGTCCACGAAAAGACGGATAGTCAACAGCACCTAATGACAAATGATTACATAAAAGCATAAATAAACGAGAGCAAACTCTTTCAAGCTCCATGCTATTTACAAATACTATATGCTGAAGGAAAAAAAAATCCATTTCCACTTTTAGGGACAGAGAGAGAAGTTTTACAGGTGGACTAAGAGCCAAACAAATGATAATAGACAAAACCAAAGAAATAAGAGAGCAATACCGTTTTTTCTGTAATTGGCATGCTTTAAAACACACAGAGATGCAACAAATTAATTGGCAGTTAGCAGGATCTAGATTTCTAACCGAAGGTCCATCATGACATTATATTCAATAATGAAGTGAATAAAATCTCACTAATAAATAACATACGCCAAAGATAATACACTAAGAAGCTTAGATATAGAAAGTCGAAATGATACATTTCAAGAAACATAGTGATAGTATTCAAGAAATCTGAAACAGACATGAACTGTTAAACATTATACCACATATAACATCTCAAAATAACTATTTTAAATGATACAGATAATATAAAACAAACTAACAATAAGTACTTTCAGCAAAAAGAAACAAAAAACAATGCAAAAAAGAACACTTAATTTTTGTTTTGATAAGAAACACAAAACTTTTATTAAAGGTCAAAAGCTGAAGTACGAATAAGGGAAGAGGATGATGTCTCCACAAGGACGAGAATCACAAAAAATAAAATACAAACAGAAAGATTAACACAAATCAAAACACCACCAAACAAAGTATTTTTCCAATCAGAACACCCCCCCCCCCAACCCAAAAAAAAACCAAAAGAAAAGCTTCACTTCCCCCCCACAACCAGTTTGAGCCAGTTGGCAAGTATCAAGAAGAAAGGAGGAACCACAAACCTCCATAAACAAGGCCTTCAACTCTTTGCATTGCAGCAATACGAATAGACCAATCTTTTTCTGGCACAAGGGTAGAAGCAATCTTCTCCATCTCCCTTATCAGTTCCTTCTCCGAATAAACTTTTATAGGTTCTACGGGTTTCTCGGTGACATCTTCTCCTGCAACAAAGAGGCAAGCAATTGAATGAGCATCAATGTTGCAAACTATAAAAGTGAAAATTCTATAGGAAAACAAAGAATATTTCAAGTATGGTTAACAACAATTTATAAAGAACTGCACTTACAAATCACAAATGAAAATGTGGTTTCACATAAAATTACTGATGAAAGCATTTTATTTAGAGTAACAACTACATGCTTCGTAGGTCAGCTCTCAAACAGTAGAATTTTGTAAGGTGAAACAAAACTCTGTTGGTACATACAAATAAATATGTAAAGCTCACATATTGCCCGCAAGTTGGGTTATGATGGTTCAAAGTTTACACACCCAGGCTTGCCCAAGCCTTTTCAAGCCAAATTTGGCCCAAGCTTCTCCAACCAAACCAGAAATTGGTTCAGAACTGAATTGGAATCTTGAACGGGGTCAAGCACAATGCCCCTATTGTAATTCAGGTTAGGTTGGGTGCTATGACAAATGTCAAGTCGTTACACAAAAGTATAAATTTTGCAACAAAGAGGAATTTAACTTTCTACCATCAGGAGAAAGGAATTGCAAAAAACCAAGGAAAGGCTTGAACAGCAGAAAGTAGAGGTCATATCAAAATTATGGGCACCATGTAACTGAGGGCGTACAGTAAACTTACAATCTCCATCAACTTACAATAAACAAGTAACCCTTCGATTCCTCAACTTAAAATAACAATAATATAATAATATAATAATAATATTAATACATCACACTAGAGCAGTGCTACCGTATCGGGGAATTTAGGCAGGCATATATTAGATTCTCATTTACCCAAAAAACAGCAAGACAGGTAATCTCAAGCTAAAAATATCTAAACATTCCTAACTTGCGATAAAAGTATACTGACCTCCAAAAAGTGACGTTTCTCTAGTGGAATTCTTTGCCTTTGGACTACTTTTCTTCGGGTTGAGACTCACATTTTTAATCTCTCCAGTAGAAAAATTACTTGCCAGTCCATCTGAAGAACGAACTTTAGGTTCAATTCTCTCTAACCTCGCATTAATGTCTTTTACCTGCAGTTAAATATCATCTCATATTAACAGTGAGCTATAGATTTACACAAACCAACCTAACAAGCAAGAGTGAAAATTTGTGCTGCACATAACAATTTTATCTGAGTTGTTGCAGAAAGAAGCATCATCATTTGCAACAACCCAAATCCAGGATCTCAAATCAAAAAGAGAAGGAAACTGCATGGGTTATTTCCCAATACAAAAATGAGATATATACCATAGATGAGGGAAGATGGTGGCGATGTAGTTCATCACGGAATTGGGTCCCAGCTTGTGTATACATCTCCTGGAAAAAGAAACATCAATTAAATCAACTAAGAAGTTCATATACCGGATAACTACTTATATTGCTTTTTACTCCTAGTTTCCAGTGGCACGGATTCTGTGTCCTTCCAAAGGTGAAATTCAACAACCCAAATGCCACATGATAGGCAACTAAATCTAATCCACAAAACATACACAAACTGGAACTTGCTAGGTATTGTCTGCATAGATGCCCAATGAATCAAAATTAAATCTTCATGAACAAGCACAAACATTAATTAATTAAGAAGTTATGACAGGTTTTCCTGCTCTGAATTTAAACAAAACCTAATGGAGTCTTACAAATGCATCTGGTCACGTGTGAAAATTTCCTACTCTTCAGTTTTTACTCAGCTTACAAACCCATTTGAAGAATAGTTGCCGAAAGAAGAGGCAATTTGGGGGAAAGAAAATTCTTAAGAATCAAGGTTAACTACAACTACAACCAAAGAATAATGTCAAATGTGACTTATAAGTACACTGTTCCTTTGCTTTAGCTCTGTTGCTCGAGGAATTTGGAGTTTCGCCTCAAGAATGTCAGGATGTTTTTCAGAATGTTGTTGGGTTGAATGACTTGAGTAGAAGCAGGAGGAAGCTCTGGAATGTTGCTATTAAGGCCATATGTTGGTCATTGTTTCTAGAGAGACAATCGAATCTTCGAAGTTTTGGTAGGGGATTTAGATATGATTTGCGATAGGATTAAACACTGGATTTCTTTTTGGATTTTTAATACTAAAAAATGCAAAGATCTTTTGTTTTCTGATTTGCGTAGAGATTGGAGTATTTGGCCGTAATTCAAGATAATTGCTCATCAAATTTGGTAACCTTCCTTTTATATCAATAATCGCCCTTGTTTCTTATTCATTTAAAAACAAAAAATTAAATTGAAAGAGAGAGAGAGAGGAAACCTACAATTTACAACAAATTCTTCAGATACAGGCCTTGATTATTTCAGTAATACAAAACTTATAACAAAGTTGCATTCTCAGAATAAGTGGCTACAACTATAAATCAAGCTCCAACGTAAGATTATTATTATTATTATTATCAAAATATAGAATAAAAAAGCTTTACCACCAGCTACCACTAACCTCAATACATAATATAGCTGCTTCCCTAACACCAGGATTTGGATCATTCAACATCTGCAAAATCTGACAACCGAACGGAAAAGATTGGTTTACTTCCCACAAGCCCAGACAAAAAAAAAAATTACCAAAAATGAAAACGTTTTTCGCCATGAAAGTCGACGAACATACTGGAGGAAGTATGGCACGCTGAAGAGGGAGCTCGGTAGCTGCAAAAAGACCAATTGCTGATGTCACAGTCCGTGCAAATTCTTCTCGAACTCTCCAACTTCTATGCGTCCAGGCATAAGACCCTGCTCTTTCAACTATGATTGTCGGAGAAGAAACCTGCAGAACAGAAACATGTTCACTAGAACTACAAAGGTGTCGACCCAATAACAAATCAAGGGGGAAAAACAAAACTGAAGAAACTAAAAGCCGAGATTATCAATAATGTCAACCCACCTAGAACATAGACAATCACATTGAGACCACATATAGTTGACACATCAACAGCATAAAATATAACATATATCCCTTCAATGCATATAAAATTTACCGTTAAAACACACCCAAAAGAGAAAAATTCAAATCAAATTCTTCAATATCCGAGTTCACAACGTATTATTTTCACCTCTTTTAAACGCAATTAATTGAATTTCAATGACATGCAACACTAGCACACTACTTAGTAGAACAAGAGCGAGAGACGAATTAAGACAAAACCTCCATGAGAGTGAGCAAGAGCCTCCGGGCTGCGTCCCGAACCGGCTGCTTCGCATCCCCCAAGCGCTCAACAACGGCGGGAACAAGCGCATTGAAGTGCAACTTCAAGTGCTCGCCGGAGAGCACGGCGGCGGAGGCGAGAGCCTGAAGAGCACCCTGAGAGACCCTGAAGTTGTTATCCTTGAGAAGATCCAAGCAACAGTCGACGAGCGCGGTGACCTCCGACGAACTCAGGCTCTTCCTGGAGGCCTCGAGGAGTTGGTGGAGCCGCTCGACGCCGGCCATTCGCTCCTTGGTGTCCTTGGCTCGCGCGAGCTCGAGGGCTTCCTCCATGGCGGAGCGGATTTAGGGTTTGGGCGTCTTTGATCTGGTGCTTCGCGGCTCAGATCTGGCGGATTTGGGGCTCAATTAAGGGCATAAGCGAATAAGAGACTGAGAGAAAGAATGTATGTGAAAGACAGACTCCCCAAACTTCCTCTCTCCGCTAAAAAAAAAATTTAGCGGAGAATGATGGCGTCAATGCTGGTGTTGGTGAGACTTAGAGAGAGAGAGAGAGTGTGTGTGACTGAAAGAGAAACGTAGAGAGAGAAAGTGGATTCAGATTTCAGTGCAAGAGCACCGACTTCAAATTTTTCGGAGAGAGAAAGAGAGAAAAGCTAGAGAGAGAAAATCGAGAGAGAGAGAGAGAGAGTTGTCTTCTTTTGCCAGATTGAAGGAGAGAGAAGATGAAGAAGTGAAGAAACTATGTGGTTGAGGGCAGTTATAACTTCTTACCACTGGCTTTTCCCTAATTTACGGATTTTACCACTGTCACTGTTACTAACGCTAAACCCATTTTACTACAGCCACCGTTTTCTTTTTTTTTTTTTTTTGAAATTGTGTTGGTGGTGGATCCGGTTATTTTGACCCGGTTCTCCATTTAGGTGTACGTGGCAATGTCTGATATGGGCTGCCAAATCCATTGGTTTTCGGGTAACTGGTCCGGAGAAGATAATTGGATAGGACGCGGGTTTGAAGTTTATGTGACTCATGTCATTTTGATGTAATAAAAGGGTAAAATGGACATTTCGTATAATTAAAATTACGCAGTGAACGTTTTTTGTTTTGCTTTGTCTGAAAATAAAATAATTAGAATTATTTAAAACTACGGCTAAGACATTCCTTGTTTTAAAGCTTCCGCTAATGACATCAAACTAGTTTTGACGTTCAGAGTGTATTAAAAAAAATTAAATTACAAGCTCCCTTGACTTTAATAAAAAAACAAAGTATTTGATACGAGTTTGAAATTTGTATTATTAATTACAATATAATGTTGGAACACAAGCCTCAGAAGGTTAAAAACTGTTCAAATAGCTTCGAGTGTAGTATAGTTTAACTAAAATGATATTTTGAAATCCGTAAAAAAAAAAAAGAAAAGTAATATTTTGATATAATAAAGATGTAATGACCAATTTATAAATGTAATTTGAACACTTATGGGTGTCTCTTAGGCATTGTCAAAATGTTGGACTTAAGTTTAATGAGCATTACTTCAACAATTACTACACTGACAAATTAATTTATCATTCATTTTATACGCAATAATGGCTGGATTTTTTCCCCGGCTCACAATCTGTCAATTGCAAAATTAAATCTGCCCCCAGAGAAAAATATGATTAGCATAAATTAATGACAATAAAGATTTAGGCCACATATAGTATATGTTTATATGAATTACCTGTTTCATTTATGAACCTAACACTGTGTTAGGCCATATATAGAATATACATTTATATGAATTATCTGTTTCATTTATGAACCTAACACTGTGCATATAAATATATAAATATATGGTCCCAATTCAATAGGTATTGTATTCATTTTTCCTGCTTATACGAATATTTTTATCTAGTTAAAATTGATATTAATTCATCCTACACTTCTTTTCATTGTAAAAAAATAGAGAAAAAAAAAGAACATTAAATATTATTTTTTTTAGCTAATAAAATCAATATATCCATTATATAATTTATCTAATGCCCTAAAAAACTACTTGTAGATTGGTTAAAAAAAAAAAAAAACTACTAAATTGGTCACTAAATATACATATACATATAAAGTTTGTGGTTAAATCGTCATAACCATTTTTAAGTAGTCAGACACTAATAACATTATTATATGGGGAGCCTTATTAGCATCACTATGTTGTCAACTTCTTTCTCATGTGGCAAATTTATTGATCACATATGATAGTTTTTACTATGTCATTGATTTTTTCATTATTTACAATGTTGTCACTCGTTTTATCTATATACCAGTAGGATGCATTTTAGGGGTGTTCAAAATAACTACCAAACTACAGAAACCGTCCAATCCAATCCAAACTGCACCGAACCATGCAGTTTCTCTTCTTAAATGGCAGATTATGGATTAGAAAATATGAAAACTGACTTGGTCGATTCGGTTCTCAGTTTTGGCCAAATTCGGTCAGATTCAAACCGAACCGTCTAGTAAGTTTGTATATGTATTTTTAAAAAATATATATATATTAATAGTTAAAAATTTAAGCTCATTCATTCTAATTGAGTAGTGATTACTCTTAACTCAATTAAAACTATGTTACTTAAGACTCTTACGATATTTTAGACTTTAAGCCTTGTTGTTGTAATATGTTTAATGTTAAAGACTTTAAGTTTGCTATTCAATTATGATTATGTTGTAAGTTGTAACTAAAGTTTAAGTTTACTATGATTTTTAATTTGGTTATATCTTTTTAACTATGTTATGGTTTCGTTTTATATTTAGATTTTATATTTTAGATGAAGTATGATTATGATATGAGCTTAGTTGATATCGTATTAATTCAAATTTTGTAAGTTTCAAACTGCGGAAACTATCCAAACCAGCCGCAAAAATGTAGGTGCGGTCAGGCCAACTCAAACTGCATGGATGGGTCAACTGACCAAACTGCACATTCGGATTAATTTTTGGATTGGCGATTTAGACTATCCAGATCGACCATAAAACACCGTTAGTAAATTTAATTATTTACAATGTTGTCACTCATTTTATCTATGTGCCAGTAGGAATGTAAATGATGCGAGATAGGGAATGACCCATCGCCCTAGTCGCAACCCTATTTTAACATCCATCCCTAACCCTATCCATGTGTAAACATGGTCAGGAATTCTTGTTCCAATTACCATCTTAATTCCTGAAGGCCAATCGCAATATCATGTCACTCCATAACTATCTTTATAGATAAGGGAATAGTGTTGGGAATAACTAACAGATAACACGGAAAACTATAGTTACTCATTATCCGTTGTTAATGATAAAATAAGAAAAAAAAAAGATGAAAATACTAGACTTTTTTTCATAATTGACAAAATATTAAATACAAAAATATACTAAATAATTTTCAAACTATAAAATTCAAATATATAAGTATGCATAACTCTCTAAACTCATTATTTTACTAAAGATATATGAATATAAATAATATCAATACGTATGATAATTTTTATTTGAATATATATATATATATTAGGACACGTATCGTTCGAATTATACTAATATTATATCTGCATATAATTAATTGCGCGATTATTCTTTATTTCGGTCATTTTTCCCGCTTGAGCAATTCTTCACTTCCTCATTCGGATGGATCACGATGAATGCTTGTAATGTTAGAGTTCGTAACTCGAATTCTGTTTGCCCCAGCCTGAAAGCTTCGCGGTGCGACATATATGGCAATTTTGTAATTGGGAGAAATTCTGAGATCTATGGTGGAAGCGGAGGGATCGGGCCGATATGGACCTGTTTTGTTGGGCCGTTTTCGTCCGTACAGATATGTATTTTAGGGTTTTGGGGATTTTATATATTTTAGCTTGGCCGTGTAACACTCTACCTTCTGTACCTTATTTTCGACATAGTGAAATTTCCTCATCTGCCAGTGATTTTTCCCGATTAGGGTTTTCTACTTAAATCTGTGTGTTTTTGTTTTCATTCTTTTGTCGAATATCGTTCCTTAATTCTTTACATGTAACCATAGATTATATTATTATCATACCCGCGAATTATCCAACAAAATGTAAAAAAAAAAATATATATATATATAATACTCGTTTTTTCTACACTTATTTTACCTCGTTAGTAACAACTAGCAAGATGAACTAGATACACTTATCATAAGCTGCTAGATTGTTCGAGATGGAGAATGCCTCCTCACCACACACCTCAAGTTTGAGTTTCTATGCCCGATATATCACAAACACGCCCCATTAGGGTGGTGACATATCTCGACAGATTACAATTACATATGTATATGTCAATCAATGAATTTGACGTTTGATAAAAATATTAAGACAACGTGATTGTTACTTGCATTTCTTTTGCTATACATGATATATATTAAACAAGCTCGCTCACTTGATAAAATTTTTGCGCGTTTCATGACGGATCCACATCCCACTTGAAGCTATATCACAGCCTCTTACTGTTATTTGGGTACATCACTCTTGAACCTTCATTTTAATCTTTTTTTTGTTCAGTTTTAAATATCCCACTAAATTAATATTCTAAGAAATATAATTTTTCCTTTTTTGGGTATAAAGATCTTTTATTATGTAGTATATTTTGTGCATATCTGTTTTTAGAACAATCACCCAAATAATTTAAGCCAATTCCATGCATTTCTTGTTCAAGTATTCGTATTATTAATTACATGTAGAATCTTGTGCTTGCTTATAATCTCTAATAAAATCGACGATTTATGATCTATTAAGATAAATTTATTAGGTAGCCATTGGGACTAATAGAGAACGGTGGGGTTCAATGCTCATTTAATTACGTAGAGAAAGAACTCGCTCATTTATTATTTGCGTAATTCCGTGGTATTTAGTATAAATACTTTAATAATAAGCTAGGCTTAACCCAAGTAATTAGTTTCAGTTGTGCGCAATAACAACTCACAATAATGCACTACATTTCAAAATATGAACACATGCCAATCAATTGGTTGTTGCCGTTTATCAAAACTCATATTTGTCCATCCAATATATTTTTAATTCAAATAATAATGCATAATTACTAAATGATATACAGGTATATTATACGCGTGTACATATATATGATACAACATTTAGTACAAAAGAATTAAAAAGAACAACAAAGAACGTATATATAAAAAAAATACACATGCACTTAATTATACATATATGCACTTATTTATATATTTATTAGGAGGATATTGATATGATTTCAACACGAACAATATCAATTATCAAGATTTTGTTCTAGCTTTGGCATTCACTCATTTTCTTATGTATAGTTAGCTTAAGGTTGGCCAACCATATTAATAAGAAGACGTATGACCCGAAATAGCCAATTGCGTCATTTTAAGTTATAATCATTAATAATTGATCATGAAGATTATTATTTTTCAACTAAAAGATAAAGTGGGGGGACTTTGTATATATAACCAATGAAATAATGATGCGTGTATTGCTTTGGAAAATAGAAAAAAAGGAGTAACATGGTCACACATCAAAGAGTA
>JXTC01000420.1:139907-273850 GCA_002914845.1 Trema orientale
GAAAACCCGAACCAAGTAAATCGTCTACTACCTGTTTGATATTTTGCTTCTGTGAGTTTGGTTCTTGATCGTGTTGTTTGATCTTAAGTTCTACAAGTGGTATCAGAGCCAGGTTCGTTGGCTCAAGGTCGAAGGAATACACGTCTAAGAATTCAAGAAACTGGTCTCAATGGGGTCATCAAAGATTGATATCGAGAAGTTTGATGGCAAAGGGGATTTTAGTATGTGGAAGAAGAAAATGAAAGCTGTTCTTGTACAACAGAAGTGTGCCAAGGCCTTTGGAGATGGATCAGACTTCCCAGAAGTGATGAAATCCAGCGAGAAAGAAGAGGTACTCGAAACTGCTTATAGTCTACTCATCTTGAACTTAGCTGATAACGTTTTAAGGCAAGTAGATGAAGAAGATACTGCTCTTAAGATCTGGAATAAACTTGAATCCTTGTATATGACTAAGTCTCTTTCTAACAAAATCTATCTAAAGGAACAACTTTTTGGGTTTAAAATGGACCCGTCTAAATCTCTTGAAGATAATTTAGATGATTTTAAGAAAATTACTGTAAGTCTTGCTAATATAGATGAGAAAATTGCTGATGAGAATCAAGCAATTATCATCTTGAATTCTCTGCCTGATTCCTATAAAGATTTAAAGGCTGCAATAAAGTACGGTAGAGATTCATTGACATTAGATGATGTACTTGGGGCTTTAAGGTCTAGAGATCTTGAAATTAAATCTGAAAGGAAGGCAAACGGAGAAGGATTACAGGTTAGAGGCAGATCACAAAAGAGAGATCAATCTAAGGGTCGAGGCAAATCAAGATCGAAATCTAAGAGTAGAAAGGCGTGTTGGCACTGCCATAAAGAAGGTCATATCAGAAAATTTTGCCCAGAAAGGAAGAAGGGTCATGATCAAAGTGGAGATAAGTCTGATATGGCCAACTTGTCTGATGGATACGAAAGTGCAGATGTATTAACAGTTTCTACCACTGAAGCTTCTCAAGACTGGGTGCTGGACTCTGGGTGCACTTACCATATGACTCCAAGAAGGGATTGGATGTTTAATTTTAAGAAGGTAAATGGTGGAACAGTGTTAATGGGTAATGATCACTCTTGCCAAGTCACTGGTATAGGCTCCATCAAATTCAAGCTATGGGATGGTACTTATAAAGTTCTTGAAAATGTCAGATTGGTTCCTAATTTGAGAAGGAACTTGATTTCTTTGGGCATGCTTGACACGAGTGGATGCACTTATAAGTCAGAAAAGGGTCTGTTAAGAGTTATGAAGGGAGCTCTAGTTGTATTGAAAGGGCAGCTTAAACAGGGTTTATATCTCTTACAAGGCGATGCTATTTCTGGTGAAACAGCTATAGCTTCTCAAAAGACTGATCAGACAGTGATATGGCACAGGAGGCTTGGGCATATCAGCATGAAGGGCTTACAAGAACTTTCTAAGCAAGGAATTTTAGATCCAAAGCAGATTAGCAACATGGATTTCTGTGAAACATGTATTTTGGGCAAATCACACAGACTCAAATTCAAACCTGCCACACATTCAACAAAAGGGATCCTAGAGTATGTTCACTCTGACCTATGGGGATCCCCTCAGGTACCCTCTTCCTTAAATGGCTCTCATTACTTTCTTTCTATTGTTGATGATTACTCTAGAAAAGTGTGGATTTATTTTCTTAAAAGTAAGAATGAGGCTTTTTCAAAATTTAAGGAATGGAAAACACTTGTTGAACACCAATCTGCTTCTAAAATTAAGAAACTAAGGACTGACAACGGCTTAGAATTTTGTAATGCTGAATTTACTAATTATTGCACTCAAAATGGAATATCTAGACATAGAACTTGCTCTGATACACCACAGCAAAATGGATTAGCCGAGAGGATGAATAGAACTATCTTAAACAAGGTTAGATGCATGCTAAGTGAATCTGGTTTACCCAAAAGATTTTGGGCTGAAGCTGCAAGTACAGCTGTTTATTTGATAAATAGATCTCCATCTACTGCCATAGACTTTAAAACTCCTATTCAAATGTGGTCTGGTACAGTACCAAATTTGTCTCATTTAAGACCATTTGGATGTATAGCTTATGTCCATAAAAATCAAGGTAAACTTAGTCCTAGAGCAAATAAAGGTGTTTTTATAGGTTATCCTAATGGTGTTAAAGGATATAAGGTCTGGCTTTTGAATGAACACAAGTGTATTGTTAGTAGAAATATTGTGTTTAATGAATATGCTTTCTATAAGACTAACCAACAGGAACATGAAAGTCACTCCAAACAAGATAGTTTTCAGCTTGAGGTGGAGAAGTCAACAGGTGATCCTATTGATGATTCCAATACTGCATTGGAACTTGACAAACAGAACAACTCTGCTCATTTGGAGTTAGAACATCAGCAAGATGATCCTGGTAATGAAGCAGATATACAACATCAAGCTACTGCTCATGAAGATGAAATTGCTAATGAAGATCAAGAACCTTCAAAATCTACTGTTCAGGATACGGCTACAGATCTTCAAAATTACATGCTTTCAAGGGACAGAGAAAGAAGGGAAGTCAAAGCTCCTGCTCGTTTTGCCCATGCTGATTTTATAGCATATGCATTGAATATTGGTGATTCAATAGAGCTAGAAGAACCTACTTCGTATACTTTAGCATGTAATAGCAAGGATAGTCAAAATTGGTTGAGAGCTATGGATGAAGAAATGTCCTCTCTTAAAAGGAATCAAACCTGGAAACTTGTCACTAGACCAGCAGGTAAAAAGGTAATTGGTTGTCGCTGGATTTACAAAAAAAAACCAGGTATACCTGGAGTAGAGGCAGCCAGGTTCAAAGCACGAATGGTGGCAAAAGGCTTCTCACAGGTAGAAGGTATTGATTATCATGAGGTTTTTTCTCCTGTGGTTAAGCATTCCTCAATTAGACTAATTCTTGCTATGGTAGCGATGCAAAATTTAGAATTGGAGCAGTTGGATGTTAAGACTGCTTTTTCTATGGAAGTTTGGATGAACAAATATTCATGGAGCAACCTGAAGGCTACAAAGAAAAAGGTTCTGAAGACAAGGTATGTTTATTACAGCGATCTCTTTATGGACTCAAGCAGTCACCTAGGTGCTGGTACAAAAGGTTTGATGAGTTTATTTTGTCTAAAGGGTTTATAAGGAGTAAGTTTGATCACTGTGTATACTTTAAAAGGGTGAAAAGTGATTTGTTTATCTACTTATTATTGTATGTAGATGACATGCTGCTTGCTTGTAAGGATATGGTTGAAATTCAGAAGTTAAAATTTACTTTGAAAGATGAATTTGAAATGAAGGATTTAGGGGCTGCTAAAAGAATATTGGGAATAGAAATTAAGAGGGACAGAAGGTCTGGAATTTTGTCACTTTCACAGTCTGGTTATATTAGAAAGATCGTGGAGTTGTTTGGCATGAAAGATGCAAGGAGTGTTAATACTCCAGTAGCAGCACATTTCAAGTTGAGTATGGTACATGGAGATCTATCAGATGAAGAAACTTCTTACATGAAGAGCATTCCATATTCCAATGCTGTGGGAAGTTTAATGTATGCAATGATTGGTACAAGACCTGATATTTCGTATGCAGTGAGTTTAGTTAGTAGATTCATGGGAAAGCCAGCAAAATCACATTGGCAGGCTGTTAAATGGCTTTTGCGTTATTTAAAAGGATTAGTTGATGTTGGTTTGGTTTATAAAAAATGCAGAGCTGGTGAAGATGGTATTGTTGGGTACTGTGACTCAGATTATGCGGCAGATTTGGACAAAAGAAGATCATTAACAGGCTATGTGTTTGCCATTGGGGGGAATGTTATTAGCTGGAAGTGTAATCTGCAACATATTGTAGCTCTATCCACGACAGAGGCAGAATATGTGGCTTTAACTGAAGCTGTTAAGGAAGCCATGTGGTTACAAGGAATTGCTAAAGAATTGGGTTTAAGTCAACATGTAGTGAAGGTCCTGTGTGATTCACAAAGTGCAATCTATTTATCAAAAAATAGTGCTTATCATGAAAGGACTAAGCACATAGATGTAAGATTGCATTTTGTTAGGGACATCATTGCACAAGAGCAAGTTAAAGTTGATAAAATTTCAACTTTGGTTAATCCTGCTGATATGTTGACAAAGGTGATATCAGTAAGTAAGTTCAATGAGGCTTTGAACTTACTGAATGTATTGCCTACCTGAATACTTTAGCAGTTGCAGGGTTCCTCTAGTTAGATTCTACATCAGCCAAAATCTAGAGTCAAGGTGGAGTTTGTTAGTATTGTGTGACTCTAATTTATTAGAGTTGGTTATTTCTGTTAGTACGGTTAAGGAAGTTAAGACTGCAGCTTAACTGACTAAAANCCAGTAGCAGCACATTTCAAGTTGAGTATGGTACATGGAGATCTATCAGATGAAGAAACTTCTTACATGAAGAGCATTCCATATTCCAATGCTGTGGGAAGTTTAATGTATGCAATGATTGGTACAAGACCTGATATTTCGTATGCAGTGAGTTTAGTTAGTAGATTCATGGGAAAGCCAGCAAAATCACATTGGCAGGCTGTTAAATGGCTTTTGCGTTATTTAAAAGGATCAGTTGATGTTGGTCTGGTTTATAAAAAATGCAGAGCTGGTGAAGATGGTATAGTTGGGTACTGTGACTCAGATTATGCGGCAGATTTGGACAAAAGAAGATCATTAACAGGCTATGTGTTTGCCATTGGGGGGAATGTTATTAGCTGGAAGTGTAATCTGCAACATATTGTAGCTCTATCCACGACAGAGGCAGAATATGTGGCTTTAACTGAAGCTGTTAAGGAAGCCATGTGGTTACAAGGAATTGCTAAAGAATTGGGTTTAAGTCAACATGTAGTGAAGGTCCTGTGTGATTCACAAAGTGCAATCCATTTATCAAAAAATAGTGCTTATCATGAAAGGACTAAGCACATAGATGTAAGATTGCATTTTGTTAGGGACATCATTGCACAAGAGCAAGTTAAAGTTGATAAAATTTCAACTTTGGTTAATCCTGCTGATATGTTGACAAAGGTGATATCAGTAAGTAAGTTCAATGAGGCTTTGAACTTACTGAATGTATTGCCTACCTGAATACTTTAGCAGTTGCAGGGTTCCTCTAGTTAGATTCTACATCAGCCAAAATCTAGAGTCAAGGTGGAGTTTGTTAGTATTGTGTGACTCTAATTTATTAGAGTTGGTTATTTCTGTTAGTACGGTTAAGGAAGTTAAGACTGCAGCTTAACTGACTAAAACTGTCAAAGAAATAACATGTCCGCAAACTGTTGGCCCGACTCTAGGGATAATATAGATTCGTATACTATATATATAGGAGTCTTTTGTATTGTACTGATTGAAGATCATTATGTACTCTGTTATACTCTGTTTTTTAGTTTACTGGTATTAGTTTTTCTGGGTTCTGGGTTTAGAGAGAATCTGTGAGAAACTGAGTGATTTGTATAACCTTGTTTGGTTACTGGGAATGCTCATGAATAGTGAGCTTGTAATCTGGGTTTGAGAGATTGTAAACTAAGAGAGGCTTGAGTGTGTAAATTGGCTGCATAGTGAATTTGACTAGGGGTTAAAAGCCCCTGCCTTGGATGTAAGGTTTTCTTTAGAAAACCCGAACCAAGTAAATCGTCTACTACCTGTTTGATATTTTGCTTCTGTGAGTTTGGTTCTTGATCGTATTGTTTGATCTTAATTCCTTCAGGAGAAGATGAAAAGCAAAAGGATCATGGGATATGAAATAATCTTGATGTGTTTATTACATCTAGTTTTCTATATGCCGGATTTTTGGTATGCATCTTAAGTAAACATAAGAATAACATCAAAATAGAACTCTCATCTTAATCTGCATCTTATACAAGAAAAAATGATTCTATTGTTATCATTATCATTATTGTTTATTAATTTTTTTTAATAATGGATATTAATCTAAAGATGGTCCCCAATAGAAGGTAGGTGTACTTTTTTGTTACAAAAATTTGAAAGGAGACTTGTATCTTGTATGATTTTCCTATGCTTAAGCAAGACAAGGATAAAAAGAAACAGGTTATTAGCTTATTTCTTAATCACATAACTGCCTATGTTGTACTTGATGGATTGTGAGCAACTTAAAAAGCAAAATTGTTAATGGATAATGTTTCTTCTGCTATAAGTTCCATAACACTCAACTATTAGCTGCACACATACCATTATTCTTTCTAATTATTATTATATGCTTTGTTTCGTTGATCGTGACACTTTCTAGCCCTGCGGATATGAAATGCGAATGTCTAATGTTTCGCACCTAAAGAACAAAATAATAATTCTATCTAATGTGCATTAATTTCGAGGTTTTCTAGGCCGATATATATGTCCTTATTTCTACCCCCAAAAAAAAAATCGATTTCGCCACATTAATCATTCTGTTCCCTTCTAAAAGCATTTATGCCAGCCCATATCCTTTTGTCTTTGCCTCGTCTTTAGCTTTTATAGAAAGCCTGTAAAAGATTTTAATCCCTCGGCTTGTCTTGGCGAAGAAAATAAAAGTAAATAAACAAGAGGAATTATGGATTAGGGGGTACCAAAAAATACCATACAAGTAGTTAATGTCAAGTAGTTGAGTGTAAGACTATGATCTCATTATCAAATTCACATACTAACTGATTGTGATCGGGATTATAATACAATCAAATATTTCAAATGCTAATGATCAAATACATATTCTTCTTTATCACAAAGTTATTATCTTCAAAAAAAAAAAAATACTAGCTAGAACTTTACTAACTTTCCAAGTGATTGATTGTTGAATCTATAATTCAGTAAAATAATTGGTTACTTTGTACTCGCAGAGGTTGATAATAATCCGTACTCCATAACATTTTATCGTATCAACTATCAAGTGATGATTATCATATCAACTTTGAGAGACGATATTCATTCTTTAGTAATCGCTGCTTTGCGAAATCCTCCCTACTATAAACAATTTATGCTCCAAGCGACCAAAACCATCATGACCGATTTTGATAGTTCGTAGAATAATACAAGGGTCTAAACCAAACTGGGTCCCTAGTCTTCCGAACATAATAAAATATATTTACGTATCTATTTCATACAAATAACAAGCGATCTTTAAAGACAAAAGATACTATTACATCATTATCATCTTGTCCCTGAACGTTGTATCCAAGTTAGGCAATTTTAAGATGATTGTGGACGTCCAATTTTTGTCGTTTCATTCAACTTTGATAACGAGTTTAATCAGAATTACTGGCAAAATGTTTGGTCACGGGTCGTTTAAAGTCATCATAAGCGTTTGTTACATGAGCTTAGAAGGGGATAAGTTATATAAGAAAGAATAATAATAACAATAAAGGGATAATTGAAACAGCACCAACTGGACGAGATGGCTAACTTCATGACAAAGCCAAGCCAACAACCCCTTTGGACATAGCCCAACAAAAAGGCAAGAGTGAGTTGTCAGCTTTCGCTTTTCCACCATCATGTTAGGTTCTTCTTTCATACTTAATACTAAACAACCAAATTAAGTGGGTGATGCAATAAGTTATAATATAAATAGTCTAATCCTTACAGCTAGGCAGATTAGCTTGGTCACTAGTGGGCACGAGGGGCAATGCTAATCTTTCCGAATATGTAAAATAATTAAGTGAAAACCCCTGTAGGCTTTTCCCCTAATCACATGTAGGAATAAACATACCACATTTCGTAAGGTTAATAAACTTTAATCTAGTACCTTTATTCCTTAACAAGTTTGCATTTGCATCTAAAATCGCTTCGTCCTGTCTACCTCCATGAAGATGGAAGGCCTTTTTTTTCACCTGTCTACGCTAGTTCGAACCATGACATGTAAAGAAAAGCGTCCATTCTAGCTGTACAGGTGCAGAGATGTAGTCAGCCCAACCATGATACATTCTAGCTTACAGAAAGTAACAAGGTAGATCTACGACCGGTTTTAAACAAATAAAAATAAAAAAGGAGAGTATATCGAGTTCCAAATGACAAAGCGATTTGCAGAACCAATGTGCCGTCAGAGATCAGAAAGATTTGATTGTGTCGTAGAAAAGAATTACCTCCTTCAGAACTGGAAGTACCACGGCAGCTCAGGAGACAGGAGGCAGCAATATAGCTTCTGCATTATAACTGATGGTGAGTATCTACTATAGAGAAAATATGGTGGCACAAGATGACAATAATTCTATGTATGAAGTTTGCGTTTCTTCAGATTTGAAGTTCGATTTGCATGATCAATAAAAATCAACAACACAACTACACAAGTAAAAAGGAGCTGTGCTTGGGAAGATCAGTAAAACCAACCATGAAGATTGGAGGCTAGGTCTTGCACAGCACGTGTCCCATTTGGAAGTGGTACCATTACCATTACCATCACCATCATCAGAGATGGAAATAACACATGAACAAATAAATCAACACTTTCAGAGCCATGAAGGGGCCTAAAAGAGAAACAAATCTGAAGCCAAAAGTTCCGACTAAAAGGTCAATCATCATGATGAGTTCAATAAGAGTTTGTGCTTGCTGAAGTGTGCATCATTATACATATCAAAGGAAATTGTACAAAACTACGAGGATGAATGTTTAAAGCATGTAAATATGCTGAATAAACGAAATGATCGATGTGTAAATATTGTAAAGAGTGTCTAAAAATAACAAGGACAAACCAAAACTTATGATTTCCTCGTTTTGCGATGTGGGCAAACAGGTAAATAAGCAGTATACATGAGACTAAATTTACATTATATTGTGGTATATATCTGAGGCATAGGCCATCTACGGATCATCATCATGAGGCGCATCCACAGTGGCTGGCAATGATGATGAAAGAATCAAAACAGGTTTTCCAGCATGCTGAATTTCAGAAAGCCCATGAGTTGCCTGACAGTGCAAATTATTTCCTCTCAAGTCTAAAAGCCCAAGATTGCCTGCAAAATAACAAGTACAAATGCTTAAATCTCCAAGGGTCAAGAAAGTAAAACAAATTGAATATACATTCTGCTTTATTTAGCACGTTAGGTAAAGCCTGGTGCGTTTCTTTGGGAAAGAAATAGGAGCTGTTATTTTGTTGAAGAAATGTGATTTGCCTTGTGTCTAAGCTATGAGATGGACAGGACTTGGTGAAGTAGAGCGCACAGTGCAGTAGACAGACTCTGGTAGTCTCACTTTGTAGTCCAAAAACTATTTCTTTAAACATTAAGTCGTCGAAACAGGCAACAACAGAAAGTGAAATGTTCATTCGGCCTTAGTTACAGTTAAAGTTTCTTAGTTGTAAATTGCAGTAAATTACCTTTTGCAGCTTTAATGGCAGGGCATAGGACGTAAGAGGCTTCAACTGGCATAAAATTATATGCTGCATCGACAGAAACAAGTTTCGGAGCACGTAACATGAGCGTAGACAAAAAATTTGCAGTTGCAATCCCACCGCGGTTTTTGCTATACATCATGCAATAAAAATATCAAATTTCAAGTCATGAACCATGACAAAAATATTGAAATAGAATAACAGAAAATGTTTGAACCTTATGTTGATCTCAACTAGCTTCAGCTCCTGTGTTTGTTCTATGCTTTTCTGTAGGTCCTCAAACCCAGGTGAACCCAATCCAATTGCACTAATATTAAGTACTTGAATTGATGTAGACAAAAACTTTCCCAGTGCTGCTGCTACTTGACTGGAAAATGGAAACTGTAAACCCAACTAACCTTCAGAATTGAAGGAAAAAAGAGGACCCAGGGGGGGGGGGGGGGGGGGGGGGGGGGGGGGGGGGGGGGGTGTGTGTGAGTTTTAAGCAAAAAGGAAGACACACCTGCCAAGGACATTGTCAGCAATAGATAGAGACTTCAGTGGTCTCTTGAAGGTTGAAAGTGTATTGATGAGCCTAATCACCCCACTAATGGAAAGATCACAATTCTCCAAATATATGTCATTAAACGGAGAGCACTTCTCAGAAGCTTCAATGAAATAGGGCAGTAAACTTCTGTAACATTTGATAATAGCTTGTGAGAATTGCACCGTTAAAGCTAAAAAATTATGCAGGGAACAGAATTCAACTGACCTAATTCCACCATCGTCAATTGGATTATCACTTATATCCAGAACCTCCAAGTTAGGCATATGAACCATAGCATATCTAAGTCCAAGCGCATCATCTTTGTTTAGATTGTTTCCCCTAAAATCAGATGAGTAGCAGATCTGTAAGTTTCAAACAAAACAATTCCAAATTACGATTTCACCTTGGGCTCCATTTATCAGTATGGATGAAGCCAAAGGCACTGTGTCGTATATATAGATAGTAGGATGTCACGCACTTGTTATCCACCTTTATATTGATAAACCTATCTACCGTAAACTCTATAGGTTGATCTAAATACTAATAGGTTGATCTAAAGGCATAATATTTTACCGTAAGGCTAAGTAACTCTAGATTGGTACCTTATATTGAGCACACGTAATGACTGCAAAGCCTTGCCAAGTCCTAAGGATGTTGGCTGGCTGCTAGAGGATCTCTGACTGAAATCAGAAAGCCAGCCTGTTATCTGCATGATTGTGGAGAAAGAATCCTGTTACGTAACTGCACAAGGATCAAACTAAAATCATACACTTAATTGAAAAGTATATCTCACGTTGTTTTCAGAAAGGTCAAGAATAGATAGACCAGATGAAGCATCGCAAAGAGTATTAAAAACCATCTCAGCAAAGTTCCGGCCAAGGTGATTAAAAGAGAATTTTAATGAACATAAAGACCTGAGAACAAAAAGTAACAGATTTTACAAGTGAGCACAGATGTTAAATTACTTAGTATTTAATACCATGGATGTAATTCAGTGCCCAGAATTATATAAAGTTCAAAATTTACGAGAATTACATGATTTTGATCACAAACATCAAGTTCGCAAATATAGAGAAGTATGTTAAAGCAATAAAGTTCTTTGATCCACAGAGAAAGAGAGGGGAAAAAAAAAGGATAATCATTCCTCAAAATTTGAAAAGACATAGCTAAGCCTGAACAGAGCTTTGTCAGCCTAAAGGCAAGTGGTTGTTTATGAAGGTATAGCCGCAGGCGGCTTGGTTCAATCTGGTTTAGGACTTCAAGACTTCCCCAACGACTGAGATCATAGTCCTCAACCTAACAAGAAGCTGAAGCCTGAAGGCCCCAAATATACATATCTAATTTTAAAATAAGAAGATAGCAAACACAGAGAACTGTGCCACTTATCTCAACCAAATCAACTATACACCATACAAGTTGACAAAAAATAAAAGCCTAATTTTGGAATAACTTATTTACCGTCCAGAAGAAAGAAATGATACAAGCCCAAGAGGTAAGGAAACTGGATTTGTTTCAACAAATCTCGATGTAGATATCGAGAAGTTCTGTATCCCATGTGTTGGCACACTGTTTACGACTAGAGAACCACAAATTTCATCAATGGAAGCTGAAGAGAGGTTGCAGTGAACAAACTCAAGTGACGATAAAGTTTCAATGTTCTGGCTCAGAAGTTTGCACAATCCACCAACCTGTAGATGCAGCAAAATGATTGAATCAGCACTTAGCATAAAGCATTCTCATCAAAGATTCTATCTAGCATGATAAATTGGGAATAGCGGCTACACCATGAATAATATTAGCTAGAGAGAACCACATCGAGATGAGCTGTTTCACTACTGGTTTAAATAGCCTCTACCATAGATATTTCACAACATGACTTTGGTATCAGTTTTGGGTTTACATATGGCCTCATTTGAAACCACATTAGGTGTTCATACAATGCGGGTTTGATTTAACCTATGTAATTAGAGAAATAAAAAGAAGAAGAACTGAGCTTACTTGGTCTTTGGATCTGATCCAACATAGTACCAAGCTCTGCAACTTGCTGTTCCTCAATAAATGCTGTAACATATTAAAAATAAGAGTGTAAAAGTGACCACATAGCCATTATTTTAAAAATCAAGCAAGTTGTTCGCATGTATAGAAGCATAGAAGTAACACTCATGTATATTCACATATCCCGATTTTACTCCTGCATGAACTTATGCTATGATCTAAGTTGAGAGAAAAAACGTATTCTAAATAGGCTTACAAGATGTTATCAAGTTCCGGAAAATGAAAAGAGGTGCTAACATAAGAACAACTTTAAATTGGTTGGTTGCAATCACATACCTCAATACAAATCAGAAATATAAACATACTCTACCTTCAAATATATGAAAATATCTTGAAAAGTGGAAGATAACAATAGGATACACAATATATAAATATTGGTAGAACTTTCTAATGACTTACTCTATAAAAGAACTCAAAATCAAGAACATGACTAAACTGATTTAGAACTGTAAGTTACTCTTTGAGCTTCTTCTTGATGTATGAGTAGAGCTTTCACTTCAACCTACTTTCTTTCTTCCCGAGAAAATTCAAAAGAAACAACATTTACCTAGTGTAGGTCCCAAAGACCATCATTCATGACAAACTTTTTTCAATACATGGGATAAATAACTTACAGAAGTTTCTGCACCACATATAATGTTTTGAAGGCTTAGACGTCTGCACCAAAATAAGAACACAATAAGAGAGAGAGAGAGAGAGAGAGAGAGAGAGAGAATCATATCTATTCAGGCATGGGAGAATCAATAACTCACCTAGCGTAAAACCCAAAGTCTTGGCAATGGCACGAGAGTTTTGAATAGTCACAAGTAGCAGCCTTCATGTAATCCTCATAACCAATATGTTGCAAGATACTATCTGCATGCGTATAAGGAAGAATGTCACGGAACCATTCAAATCCTCATAAGCCTAAGCCCTAAGCCAACACAAAAACTTCATTATATAATTACTTAAGCTATTTCGCAATTTCCTTTCGAAGGAAAGTAATTCACACTACTCCGATTAGCTTAGACAAAAGACAGAAAAACTGTTACACCATAATACCTGCTGAACCATGCCAGGAGTTTTCAAAAACTTTGTATAACACAGTTCCAATATAAACTCTATTTAGTTCCACTACTCCATTAGACAAAAATAAATCATCATCATAGCTATATCGGCAAGAGACATCCATCGTAAATGTACCTGGAATCTTTACTTCGCCAAGGCGTCCATCAAAAGACGGGAGGACAGCAATCGCCGTCGCTTCATCTAAGCAACTGTTCTTAACAATTTACATAACAAAAAAAAGCAGCAAGCAATCAGCTATCTTTTACCTTTGTCTTCTCTTACGTAAAAAAAATTATGTCAAGAGTAAAGTAATCGTATATATACAGATAATGTTTATTCCATCAAAGAGACAAACTTTTGTAAATGAGTTTCCCAATATATCTGCTGCCAGTCAACCGATTTGTGTTGATTCACAAGCTCAGGCCAACGCAGCTCGAATAAACTCCTCCACGCCTTGTCCAAATTCGAAAACCTGCAAACACAAAACACATTTCTTCCATACCATAAGCAAAATCATATCCCATTTTCCAATTCTTTCAAAAATGCGTCATAGAAAACAACCTTCCACGTTTTCTCCCATTTCCGCGGCCAACATCGTCGTACTCGTTCTCGGAACTAAAACCCCTAATCAAAAATGGAAAAAAAAAAAAAAAAAACTAAATTTGACAACAATTAAGAAAAAGAAAAAACCATTTCTTGTTCTTTTTCAAAATTGTTCCCGAAATTCCGACTTACATGGCCATTTGAAGCCTCTGTAACGCCAATGGCGGCAATTGAAGAAGAAGAGTATGAAACAAGTGGGACGGTAGCTCGCATATAACTGGCAGTAGATCATCTCCTGCAAAAACCCATTGAATTAGAATATAGAAGAACAAGTTGTGATAAGCATAGTACAGTACTCGCACATTACCTCGAAGCAGTTCGTCCTTGACTGCCTCCATACACAAGGAGGTCAAAGATGGAGCTTTCTCCATATTTTTTTTCGATCAAAGCAGAGCAAAACCCTAACACAAACCTTCTTTCTTCCCCCAAATCAGAAATCACTTGAGTCCACTTATTGGTATTGGAACCGGACTTGGAGTCGCCAGAAGGCGGAAGCTCTCGCAGTTGAGGTTGGAGAATTAAACGACGACGTTTCGTGGTTCTCTAATTTCGGGTTTATGAGGCTCGTTGTTGGGCCTTTTGACGGAGCCCCGGAAGAGTCTCGAATTCGATACGGACACGACAGGAATTGCCTCCTACAAGTACAGAACATCAGCCATTTAAAATAATAATAATAATAATAACAAACAAGACATTCGAGTAAAATGAGTATAAAAAAAGGGGTTTATAGAAATTTGACCAAATTTTGGGCTCTAGACCCAATTTCAGTAAATGTCTATTTGTCAAATATTATACTAAAATATTTTGTATATATATTTATATACTAAGTATAAAATTTTATATATCAAATATAAAAAATTATATAACTAATATATTTCAGTACAGTAACTAAAATTGATAAATATGTTTATCTACAAAGTATAAAAATATATATTTAGACATTGGGCTATAAAATTTTAAAAATTGATATTTATTTAATCAAATTTAAAATTTTGGTCATCCACCTAAATTTAACTTAAAAAAAAAAAGATTGGAATAACCCAAAAAAAAGGAAAGACCTAGAAAAACGACATCATTTTCTCTCGAGCTTCCTCTGTCGTTTTTCATTTTTCAGTATAACGCTTCTCTTAACAGCCTTGGCAGTCGTTGAGTTTGATCACCGCCTTGCCTGCATTTGGCATCCTCAGTAGGCCTCGACCCCCCTTCTCTTATACCAGGGTCAAATTATTTAAAAGAATAAAATTAAAAAAAAAAAAAAAAACTGCGGCATCCTAATCTTCACCAGAAAGCACTTAGGTAACAACTTTTCGTATACAAAAATCTCCGTTTGGATTCCCAGAAAACGCAATAAAAAAATTAAAAAAAAAAATTGTAGAGTGTCGTGTTTTGTCTCGTTAAACGTATCTCTATTGTTTTAGGTTCAATAAAGAAAACCCACCTTTTGATTGTGGTTTAATTCAGTTTTAGTGGCTTATTGGCTTCATTCATGTGCTAACCTTCTTATTGTTTGTAATTTCGATCATTTGGTTTCTTTCTTGTTGCTGCATCATATCATATAGCGTGACACGATTTCATATCTTTCGGGTTTTTGTGGCTTGTCATGTTTTGTGTTTGAAGGTTTTAGCTTTCAGCTGTTATATACTCGTTTATTCATTAAAATTTTGTGAAGACAAGATCTCACATCCAAATTTGTACCCATTTGAATACAAAATTCAGTCATTATTTCATTTTCACATCTTGTGAAAACACTTAAGACAACAACCCTGGCTCAGCCTCCTTTTGCATACAGTATTTGGATAGAATTCTCTCTTTTATGTCTAAAATTAGAAAAACCAAATCCCTGTGCTCTCAACTGCTGCCTTATAGTTTCATTCATTGGGCTCTCTTCAGAGTTTACACTTGCATGGCTCGTCTCTGTTTGTTTAATATACTATAATTTTTTATTCTTCTAGTATATTAAATAAATTTATTGATCTCCCCCTAATTCACAGTACTATTTGATTCTTGTTCTTCATTCTTAATACTTTAACTAAACAATCTCTCCACTTCTTATTTTTAATGCATACTAATTATTTTGGTGAGATGTTTTATTTCTTTGTTTATTCATTGTTATGTTCTTGTTTTTTGGGGAACGAATGCGAAATTGGGAAGAAGACATGTTTTTTGGACTGTCCTGTTTTGATGGTTGTGGTTGAGGATACTGTAATTATTACTCATTGTGAAATGGGGTTTTTCATTCCGAACTTTTCGTTATTACAATTCAGAGCTTTATCTTCTTGGTCATGTATATGTTGCTATTCTAATTATCTTTCAGTTCTTGAGACAATTATACACTCTATTTCACTTACTCTTTGACTGGTAATGTCACTTGGTCTCTTTCCCTACATTTTTGGTGTCAATTTCCTAATACAAGCAATCACATTTCTCAGATCATTCTCCATCAGCGTCGTTAAGATGTCAATGCTTACTGCAGCTGGAACCACCGTTGTCAGCTCCCCTCTATTACTACCAGGTCTGCGGACTTTTTTATAGCTTGTTTAATTTACCTGATGAACATATTCTTAGATCTTTTTTTCTTCCTGTCTGTTTATGAGCATGAAGGTTTTTGGTTGACTGCCATGATATGATTAAGTTACCCAGTTCTGAACTGTACTTGTCCTTACCTGGAAAAAAGAAATAAAGTAACGGAAGAAGAAGAGGCTGTATATATTTCGAAAAAAAACAAGCCTAGAGGTTCTGTGCATTCTAATTTATAAGTTTCTAGTCAGGTAATACAGACTTGTTTAGCGATTCTGTACGATGTCTTCCGGAATTCGTAGCTTCATTAGGAATGCAAGCTTCTTAGTCTTTGTTGCCTCTTCTATCATGAGGGTTAAAAAATGTGCTTTATGACTTCATCAGGCCAGGATTCTTTGGTGCCAATCTTTTGGGGATAAGATTTTCTTAATTGATTGGCTCCATTAAATTTCTTGTTCACTAGTTATGTGCTATCCCTTTTTCTTGTTTAATGGAATTTCACATTTCCCATTTTGATTAGAGTGATTGTTCTGAACTGTTATTAACTGCTTTGTATTTGGGCACAGCAAGAAGAGTGGGATGCAAGCGACAAAGTAGGCTTATGAAATCTGGTCTGGGAAGAGTCTGCTACCAGTTTCAACCCCTGCCTACAAAATGTGCACCAGTTAGGAGTCTTAAGTTAGGACCTGTTCGGTGTGGTACACATTCTGTGTTGATGGAGACAAGAAAATCAGCCATGTTTTCTACTCGAAGACAGTCTAGTGCTTACATATGTGCCGCTGCTTTTGTAAGCTTTGTCATTTCATGTCTTTATCCCTACTTCCTTTATATTTGATAAATTTTGTAGCTGTTGGATGTTCAATTCTTGGACCCGAGAATTACAAGTCTTAATATCTATTTTAAAGTGATGGAAAAAGTTTTATCATCATCATTCTTCTTGTGTTCCTATATTTACTAAAAATCGATTCCTCTATTGAGGGAGACATTCTTAACTACTTTGGTTTTATAGAGTGCCACATGTGCTGCGGTGCAAACCCAAACAGTTACACGTCAGGCTCCAACGATTACTCACTTGCCAGGTAATTGCTATTGCCTCTGCTTATTGCTACTCGTATATGTCAGCAGATAGTTGTTTATATTAGGTAGAAGATTTCAGGGAAACCCCTTGAGGTATAGGTGCTATATTTAATAAACTTGATGAGCACAATTATACCAACACAAATCAATGAGAGCATAAATCAAATATAGCTAATCAAGTATGGAACAAAACATAAACCATATCCATCTGATGTTTGAGGCATATTAACATATAGACGAGTTTAGAGAGTTACCTCTTACGCTTTCTATTAAATTTGTAGTTGTCATTTTCTCTCAATCAAGATTCAAGCCTACAAGATGAACAAGAAAACCATAGGTGCAAGAGGGTGATGGAGTTCTCCTCACTTTGCCTTAGCACTTTCTCACTTCTAACACATACCACACACAACTAGTTACCACTTTGCCTTGGCACTTTCTCATCACTAACACATACCACACACAACTAGTTACCACTTTAAGCCGTATCCCTTTATATCACAAATGGACTTCATGGGCCTTCTTATGTGGCTTTAAGGAATAACTTTGGCCTGGTGGGCTCACCCAAGTTTTCAAAGGGAGGGAATCTATACGCTGGAAGTTAGTTAATTAGCACGTGTCCATCCATTATGGCCCGTATGTAATACTATACATAATTAACCACTTAATCCTATAGTTGTCTACAGTGACAGAGCCAAGATTTTCTAACAGTGGGAGCTATTCCTTTTTTTTTTTTCTTTTTCACAAGGGCTAAATTACAATAAACTTTAAATTAAAATTAATAAAAAAATAGGGGAGGGCTACAGTAGGGGCGCCCCTACGTAGGGCCACCCTTTATACACCGTTTGATGGGAATCTGTGGAGAATAACGGGAATCTGTGGGGAATCTATTTATACACAGATTCCTATCAAACGGTGTATAGACAGGGCCCTACGCAGGGACGCCCCTACCGTAGACGCGCCCAAAAAAATATTACAATTATGCACGTTATTTTTTTTTTATAAAGGATACAGACAAATCAACAATATTACTTATAAAGAAATATAAATAATCATAAAAGAGGAAGAAAGAGGAATGCTACACCAAAATAAATAAATAAAATAATTCACTCGACAAAACAACGATAACAATAGTACAATACTGGTAAAAAAATATAAAGCAATTCTAAGAGTCAATAATATATTAAGACATCTAATAAAAAAACAACGTAATAAGACAAAAATAATTAAAAGCAGGTTTTGTGGGGCTATTGATATTGAGATGGGCTTGCACTAGGTTAACATAATTTTTATTTTTTTTGTGGGGGCTAATAGTATTATTTATTTTATTTATTGTGGGATAAATGAGGGTCTATACATTAATTTAATACTAAATATATATATATATACACCTTATAAAAGGAATTAAAATATTGAGTGGGCTCTAGCCCTATTGGGCCTTAATTGCCTCCTTTACTAGTTATCCATAACGTGTTTTAATTATAACATCTTATTGAGTTTGCTAATAATTATGCTAGTTCATACAAAATATTCTAAGACAAGTAGTTTATTGGTTGAAATAGATGATTATGCACTTCTAAAGTTGAGCAGTATTGACAATTGAGCATCTCCTACCATTTGCACTCCCTAGTCATGGCTGCTTCTTACTGCATCTTGATTACTGTTACTTCAAATTCCACTTTGACCTATCATGCAAGTGGAGTCTTTCTTCATGGATCTGTTTTACCTCTTGAGACTTTGTGATTGATTTAAGTAGTATCTTTCGGTTGTTTGCAATATGCAGTAAAGGATAAATTACCGGATCTTGATGATGGTGGGACTGGATTTCCACCGCGCTATGATGGTGGTTGGGGTGGAGGCGGTGGTGGTGGTGGAGGCAACTCTTCTGGTGGATTATTGTTGTTTGGTTTTCTTCTTTTCCTTGACTTCTTGAAGGATAAAGAGAGTAAGGGATCATATGAAGAAGACAGAATGAGATGAGAGAATTTTTGGGATCTTCAAAATTGTTGATCTTTTAGCTCAGGATGTAAGTGCTTTTTCGACTCTATTGTTTCTGTCCGATGGAGGACTTCTAGCCTTTAAATTCAAGGTGCAGCCTTTGGGGACGATCTTGTCTAGTGTTAATATAGTTGTTCATTTTTGTCTTGAATTATAGCTGTTAAACAAGAGGACAATCATGATAGTTATTTCAAAGCAATATTAAATTTCGTAGCTTCCTAGAATTTTTCCTGGTTCGACATTCTCGACTTGTTTCAACTGTCAAAATGTGAATGCTACTGCACAAAAACATATCTGCTTAATAAGAAGCAGGTTGACATAATGTTTGGTTGAGTGGAATGGAATAGGAATGATAATGATAATAGGAATTGAAATAAAGTGGAATCAGAATAGAAAAATAAATGATATCATTTCTATTATGATTTCATTCAATTATAATTTTCATTACTAATCCTATTCTATTCTAGAAAACTAAATACCTTGGTTGGGTGGAATGGGCTTTGGAATGGAATGTTCATTCCAGGCGATGTCCATTCCATTGTTTGCTTTAGACTTTAAATAAGGTCATTTTTTTGGAATCACCATTCTATCAAATGATGGAATTACAATTCCTTCTTAAAAGCTAATGAATAAGCATTCAAATCTTTAGCTAAATTATTTAAAATTTAACTTTCTATTTTTTTCCTACATGGATATGTAGAAATAAGAGTATTCTTGTAAATGTTATATTTATCCCATTCCATTACACAAAATTAACCAAACAATACTATAGTGCAATGAAATGGAAAAATATTATATTGACCGTAAATATTCTTATTTCTATATGTTCTAGTGAGGTAAAAAGGGAAAGTGAGTTTTAAAAATACTAGTGACAAAATGATGAACTCACACTTTCTGGATGGAATAATAAATTTACTAAATGATGAAACTATGATACCAAATAAATCACTATTCTTTTTTTAAATGTCAAAGCAAACAATAGCATGAGAATGATCATTCCATTCCAAAGGTAATTCTACCAAACCAAATTATCAGTTGTTTTTCTTTTTTCACCATGGCACTTGCTAAGGCTACAAATTTCTAGCTGAAATTGGATTTAGACGAAGTTGGAAGGTACTATGCATTTATTTTCAGATCTTTCATCTGCGTGGTGTCACTCAAAACTTGTATACCTGTAATAAGCATCATATATTGGCAAAGCGCAAAATGATTAGTTTCAATTAAATGTATTTGAATTGAATGCAATAGTCCAAGAAAACCTCAGCATATTTGTTTTTATAGCTTTAAGAAGTTGCTTATCTATGTAGTTGATTTTAATTATTTACTTATTTATTTATTTTTTTAGGAAATTAGGCCATCCTAGCAAGTGCAACTCCTGGCCTTACCATAGATTGATCCATCAATTGACCTTTAGAAGATAAGCTAAGAAAGGAATTGGAACAGCCTTATGAGACAGCTAATTCCGATCCATGTTATTAGTGCTTACAAATTAAAAAGTGAATATTATATGCACCCTCCAAGTAAAAGAAAGCAAGACACTTTAAGTAAAAACGACGTGTAATATATTCATGCCTAAACGATAGTAACGGCATGAACTATTTTTCACAGTCACTCCTCGTGTTTTATATTATTATTTTCTTTTAAACACAATTACTTGTCTTTTAACTACAATAACGACTCCCAAAAAAAAAAAACACACACACACACCACTGTGAGCCTTTCTTTCTTTTTCTTTTTATTTTTTTTAAGGAAGAGGAAAATTATTCATTAAACTGAAATTCCTCCCTTTTTCATTAATAGAGTAAACAATCTGCTACTATAACCATATATGTATTGATGATGTGTTGGATATATTTTATGTATTAAAAAAATCATCTTGTATGTTGGAATATAGAGATATGGGAAAAAATGAATTTTTAATTAAAAAATCTTGTAATTTGACCATTTTTAAAATATGACATTCTCATGTAAACAAAATTAGGAATATTAATGAAAAATAAAAAAATTACCCTTAGTGGAAAATGGATATAAATTTATTTTTAAATATATAAATAGTTGTTTAGAAACTATTTTATCATTCATTATGTCATTACAAAAAAAAAAAAATCCAAATATTATTTGGAGAGAAGTATAGACAATTTATAATTGATTATAAAGTAAAATATGTCATTCACTAATAATAGTTTTGTCATTTCTCATTAATTCTCTTAGTCTAGCAAACATCAGAGGGTCATATTTTATCGGTAGTTAAAGTACAAAGTTCTTTTATAACGAAAAATCAGATTTTAGGAGGATTTTCCGATATTTTTTCAAAACACATATGGGGTTTCGTGGAAAATTATGTAAACTAATTTGGATTTGGGAAAAAACATTAGTTAAAAGAAGGAAGACAGAACGAAAGTTGTGCTAAAAGCCACTTTATAATTCACTAAGAACTAGTAATTTTTTTTTTTTTTTTGTTAATAACTAAGAACGAGTAATTATTTAGCCTAATTATTGGCTCAATTTATTTAATTATTTATTTTAAGTGGTCCAAGCGCGGAGACGATTAAACGGCATTTGTCTACAACGGCATATTCTCTATTCTCTTTACAGAGCAAATATCTCATATCAGGCGACCGAAGAAAAGAAATTGTCAAAATACCATTTTAAAAAATTGGTATAGTTATATTCCTTTCAAAAAATTGGTATAGTTATTAGTTTCCTTTGGGAGATGGAACTTCCACAGTGACCACCGTGAAAATCACATAGCCGGTTTTCTCTGTCTCTCTCTCTCTCTATATATATATATATATTTCTCTCTCCTAGGGTTCTTCAATTTGGAGAATTGCAGACCCAAAAATGCGCCCAAATTGTTGCCACATATCCCTGGCTTTCGTTCTCAAATTCCTCAATTTCCTTCAAGCTTTCGTTGGCGTCTCCATCATACTCTACTCCCTATGGATGCTCGATCAGTGGTATAATCACATTCCCATATCACCCCCGCCCGTCGCTCCGGCCCCGGAAGTGGCCGGACTTTCTGATCCCATCGGTCCCTGGAATCTCGCCGTCGATTTGGTTTCTGGACTCGATGGCAGTTTCTGGCTTCATTTGCAATCCCTCAAGCTTCCAGCTCCCTGGTAATTCTTAATTTTGTTTTGTTTTTTCTTTTTGTTCTTTTTTAATATAAAATATTGCGGATGGCTACGGTAGGGGCGTCCCTACGTAAGTTCATTAACTATCGTTGGATGAGAATCTGTGAGGAATAACGGGAATATGTAGAGAATCTATTTATATATACAGATTCCCATCCAACGGTGAATACGGTGAATAGACAGGGCCCTACGTAGGACGCCCTACTGTAGACACGCCCTAAAAGATTTGGTTATTTATTTAGTTATTTGCTTTGAGTTCTCTCTTTTTTTGGGTTGAACTTCAACTGGGTATTGAGTGAATTGACTTTGTATAACTCTGAACAATTAAGTTGGGTTTTCGGGCTCGTGGGTACTTTATAGTTAGGTTTATGAATTTTAGTACTGAATTAAATAACATCAATTGATCTATATAATGTGTGGTTGGAGTGTTGAAATCAAGTCTGAAAGGGAGGGTGGGAAAAGTTTGTTAGCTTTAAATGATTTGACTTTGGTTTATTTCTTACTATGGTAACACTTGTTGCTTGGTTTGCTACTTTGAATTGCTTGCTTGTTTGGGATCATGGATTCTTTTAGTTCAGTTGAATGGTCCTAGTAGTCTAGTACGGTAGGATGGGCCTTTTTCTGAAGGGTGTGATAAATGTCTCTGAGAACATATCATGATTGCTTATTGGTTTTACTCCATCCTTATTCAATTGGGTGGTCTTCTATAGAAAATGTCCCTATTATACATTTAAGAATTGGATTGTTGTTGTGGTTGAAAATATGCAACAGTTTATAATAGCTTGATTTTATTTATTTATTTATTTTTAAATCTTGTTGGCAGGTTTATCTACTCTTTCATGGGAGTGGGGATTATATTGTGCTGCATCACTTTCATAGGTTGCATTGCAGCTGAAGCAATTAATGGCTGCTGCCTGTGTTTTGTATCCTCAACACATGCATTGATTGTTGGCTAAAAGAATAGCTCTATCAGTGCTTGAAAAACAGCTTTATGATAAACTTTCTTCTATTCAATGGGATCATTCTTTGACCCTCAGTTTGATTGCTGAGTGGAAGCAGTAAAAGGAGTAGGGGAATACAGTTAGAGTCTCATAATTCCATTTTATATGACTCACAAAAGGATCTGGTTAATTATGGGACCATTTTCTTCAGCGAGAAAAATTTTCTATATTATGTCTTGATGAAACACATTGAAAGTAAAGACTACGTTTTTTCCACTGTTTCTTCCAGAGTTCAGACAAGGAAGTGGACTAGAGTATCTGTATCACATAATGTTTAGTTCATGTTCTAAAAAATGGATTTTGACGCGTTGCACTCGAAGTTTCCAACATATATCACTTCTTTGCATGACAAATTGAAATAACTCAAATTGTGATTTTGTTACATTTCTGTTTTTCACCTTCTTGTTTCTTAACTTTTAAAAAAAATAGTATACTTTTCTCAAAACTGTGCTTATTCTAGTGGAAGTGGCTTTGGTGGCATTCATTGCAATTGACAGTCGTTGGGAAAAGGTTTTTTCTATTTTTCTCTCCTCCCCCCCCCCGCGCTTGTTTTTACTAATGATTCAGCAATTTATGATTATTGATCTACATCGTCACATATTTATGAAATAATTATTAGCAATTTATAAATAATGGTCTACATCGTCTTATATTTATGAAATAATGATTACAATGGTATCTGTCAGGATCTTCCATTTGACCCAACTGGTGAACTTCAAAGTCTACGATCTTTCATTGAAGAGAATATTGACATTTGCAAGTGGATTGGTATTACTGTGGTTACAATTCAGGTATGTTGCGACCCAATTTAGAGGTCTATTTTATTCGATATATTATTTTTTCAAGTACGGAAGTCCCTTTTTACAATAACAAGGAGGATTTATTTGTATGTATTTTAGAAAAAAAGCTTGGCGTTGTCATTTGGCATTTCATGCATTCTCATGTATGTTAACTGGATCTCGTTCTTGTTGTCTTATATTTATACTGAAATAATGTCAGGCACTATCGCTGCTTCTGGCTATAGTTCTGAGAGCTATGGTTTCTACTCGAAAAGCTGATGATGATGGTGAAGATGATTATGATATCAGGGGTAGAACTCGGGAGTCACTGCTAAATTCGCAGTCTGGCCAAGCATCTGGATCAACCAAGGGTGATGGAAGAGGGACTCACTCTGACATTTGGAGCTCACGCATGAGAGATAAGGTATTTGTTTAAAAGAGTAATCACAATTCCGAGGTTTAAAGATTGACTCCTGTGAAGTACTAGCCAATACTAATTGTTGATATCATGCTGATACCATCTTGAGTATTAGGTATCTTCTGATTATGAAGGCAAGCAGTGAATTCTGATTATTGAGAAAAAGGACAGCTAACTAGATGTGGTCCAAGTGAATAAGTATCTTAACTTAAAGTGGTTGGTGCGTTTGATACAACAGTATATGACGTCTTTAGCATTGATAACTAACTAATGGCTATATTGAAGCTGTGACTCATCCTAATAATATCTGAATCCCATTCGTAATTTGTTTATTGATTCATCTTGTATGTAGTATGTTCTTTTACCCATGTTATTTTTATTGGTTATTTAAACTAATTGCAGTCATATCTCGCATGTGAAAACAAAATAAAATGAGATGCTTCTTCCATATACTTCTATTTTCACCAAAGAGCTTGAGAGTATATCCGTGGTTGGCCTTCTCTTTGCAATCCACATGCATTTAGGATCAAGGAAAATCTTATAGTGAGTCGTGAAACCTTCAGACTTAAGGAATTATAGACAGAGCACTAACTTTGACTTGTTTTGTATATCATTTGGTATGTCATGTTGCTCTACTCGTGTATTTTTTCGTATAGATTATATAATAACAATATAATTTAGTAGAATGTGGCAAATGTGACATTGATTTTTCACAAATAAATGACAGCATGCTTTGAACCTTTGTACATGTAAAAGACGTTTAAAAATTACGTATGAATCCTCTTTCATTGTCACTAGCATGAGTATGTGTTTTTATTTCTCACGGCATTCTTAAATATGGGCTGCAGTATGGATTGAACTCCAGTGAAAAGTATAATTCCCTCAATCAGAATGCATCGAAGAGTACCAATCCGAGGCAGTGATGATAGTTGAAGGTTTTGCATCTTACTGCAGAGGAAAAATGTGTAGCACTCACTGTTCATATTTTCTACTTCCCTCTGACTAGAGAGTGTATATGTCTCACTGTTAGCTTGTTTTAAATTGTTACTTTTTCTACGCTCCTACTTTATGACGTTATCTTGTATATAGGTCTGAAAACTTGTGTTTCTCAAAAAAATTTCTGATGTGTCGAATTGGGAGATGTAATGAACTAATAATATCATTGATTGTCTAATGAAGTTTTGTA
Source organism: Trema orientale (assembly GCA_002914845.1). Taxonomy (NCBI): domain Eukaryota; kingdom Viridiplantae; phylum Streptophyta; class Magnoliopsida; order Rosales; family Cannabaceae; genus Trema; species Trema orientale. Next base: position 165,589 of record JXTC01000420.1, read on the forward strand.
TTCTTGTTGATCTTTTACAAAATGATGCCTTGCTGGTCAGAGAAACCCCATATTACCCAGATTTACTATCTATGCCTTTGATAGATCCCTTTGTGAAGATGCTAAGATACGTATGCATACACAACTTCATAATACAAGCAAGATTATATGAAAAGATTTAGCATTTACATAGAGAATGATTACTAGAAGTAATTAATAATGAGTTACTCTGTTTACACTGCTATCTCTGACTCTTTTTTTTATGCGGTATAGATTGATTCTCCTTTGGTGTTCCCCTTAATTGCCTTTGTCACGCTCATGGGCCTTTATAATTTAATACTGACTCATTCACGAGATCCCTTGTGCTGCGCCTATATTTATTACAAGAAGGTACTTTTCAGCAAACCGTAAGAATATCTTTAATTGATTATTGATCATTCATGTCACGCATATATGCTCTTTCCCTACCATCCAAGAATTTCTCCTCTTAATTTCTCAACAAGAAGCTCACCAACTGCTCTGACACAACTTTTTCTACGATTAGTTTCCATGTGCATATTCTTAAATCAAAGCCCCAAAAAAAAAATAATAATAAATAAATAAATAAATAAGAGTATTTTTTGACGTAAGAAGGATGAGTAATGTTCATGATTGACCAGTGATCACTGAATGGGCAATCTGTACCACTCTTATCTTTCCTCCTAAAGTCCCTTTCGCGTCTTTAACTCGGAGGGGATGTAGGACTCAAGTCTGAACCAACTTAGAATGTTAAATTACTTGGGATGGTTTCGAACGCCTACGTGCTGACGGAGGACATTAATGGCTGGTGGGAACACCAATACGTAATGCATGTCTTAAACCGTAATCGTTTTAGAATTGATCATTTTGATTGATTTGAATGAAATTCTTAAAGTGTGTGTTTGTCAGGGAAGGAGGAAAAAGAAGTGGATGGAGGTGGGACAGAGTGGTTGTTTAGTAAGAAAGACTTTAGAAGAGAATAGAGTAGATTAAATTTCAGGTCATTAGCTTGTGCCAATTTATTTTAGAAGAGAAAAGATTAGATTAGGTTAAATTTCAGATCATTAGTTTTTGCCAATTTTCAGTATTTTATAATTGAACTGACTGTTTCATTCTTCTGGTACCAAATACAAAACAAAATAAGTATCTTATTCCTCATTCCTCCATGCAAATTACTTCCTTCTATCTTGGCTCTCCTATCAAAAATAGTCTTATGGTCTATAATTCCCTAAATTGAATATTTTCCGTGTTTTAATTTACTTTCTAGTTTTTACCAAATGAAAAACCTGAAGGCATATACTATCGTCCATTCTTGCAAGGACTTCTATCTAAGAAAGAAAAATTGAGGAGTCCGAAATTAGATCTGGTTGCCTAACACATTGCATCTGTAGAGTAAATTTCCTTGCCATTTAGGCGTAACTTGTGCCAAGAATATCGAAATAAATGTCATCTTAATGTGTTAAGAATACCCAAAATAAAGAGTGCAAAATGGATGACATTGATAGGGTCATCAGTTATGGAGCACTGAGAGTAGTTGGAAGAGGAACCCAACTACCCTAGTGGAGAATGACAGTGAAACTTCTTTGAGAGGAAAATTCCATCACCAGCTCGCTTCTGTTCAAATTGGTGGGATAAGTAATGTTTTGCTCATTTAATTTATCTGGTCCTTTCTCTTTTTCATCATCTTTTTTGCTAGCTTGAATTTGGATTGGGTCCCTCGAAAAGACAGTCAAGCAGCCGCATGTTAAAGCTTCAACATTCAAACGTGCTCACAGCTGTCATCTGTCCATAGCACGGACCATGGAAACAGATTTGTTGATTATTTCAACTAAAAAAACTACAGAAGAAAACGGGTTAGGAGTCACAGACCAAACCAAAGTCGAAGTCATGCAGTGTCCAAGTCAATTTCCATTAAGTTATCTAGCCAAAACAGGAGAAAGATCTTACAGTAAGACACAGTCTTAGTAGGCATGTTTATACACAATTATAGAACATAATATGAGCCATTATCAAACAGTAACTAACCGAAACTTTCCCCTTCTTTTTCTTTTTCTGGCAGCATTAAATAAATAAGGTGGTAGGACCATCATTGTTGAAATCAAATACACAGATAATTGAATTACAATTAAATTAACAATACAAAAGAAAATTCGATACTCTCTCAAATCCTCCCTGTCAAGTCCACAACAGCCTCCTCCACCAGCTCTTCCAGCAAATTCCCTTCTATTTCCTTTCCTATATTATCCATTTCCAATCTCGTAAGCTCAGTCCACCCTTTCCCCACAACCTCCTTCCTCACCACCCCGTCTAACACCAGGCTGTTGGCGTCCCCACTATCCTCCCAAACACACCTCACCTCACCCAAGAACCAGTCCTTCATCCGGCCCCACACAAGGTCTACCAATAGGGGCGAATCACCCTCCAATAACCTTCTGTGGGCCCTGCCGCATGTGATACTTATGCTCCTGTCGGAGCCATAACCACTGATGTCTGCTAAGGCTGCATTGACGCTGTCGAATACAAGCTTTCTGGTTGAGAGTAATTTTCTCCGCTTGGTCTCATGCAAAGGCTCTTTGTCATCTACGTTGGCACACTTGTCCCTTAAAGATGGGTCTATTGGAGCTTCAGGTGACTGCCATCTCAGGAAATCTGAGTCCCGGGTCCGCATCTCCTGATCAATTCCAGCAGCTGAGAGAAGAGTTTGGACAAAAGCAAGCCAGTCTTGTTCGTCTTCCTCAGCAACTGTGGCAGCTGAAGGGGGTTTCAATGGATATGGGGTGGCTGTCTCTATGCAAGAGTCATCCCATGATAGGGTCCGTGCAATTGATTCTATAGGTGGTGATTTGTCAATCAAGTTAGACCTCAGAAGTTGTCCTGTTTTCAAAGCATAAACAAAGTCCAAAAACATAAGAAACTAAATCTGAAAAAATAAGACAATGACAAATGAAGTGAACAAGTTTTGGAAGAGAGAAAATACCTTGCAAGTCCGGCTTCACGTAGCCAGAGGATTCGCGAGTTATGTTGTCATCCTCTTCAAAAGGTGGTTCTAAAACTGATATTGGACTAGGCTGGTCCTGGTTCTCACTTGCATTCCGAGGCACTGTTGGATTTGTTAGAGACAACCCTGCCTGCTTAAAGAAATAAAATAGAAAACACTTGCTAAATGGTTTCATCAAATAATATTCCAGAATTAACAAAGAAAAATCAGTGCAAGCAAACGGCATGTAAAATGCATGAAATGTTCTAAAATATCACGTCAAATAAGGTATGTCTTGATTATTTAAAAAATCACACATCAAGTAAAAATTATGAAATAAACCACAAACTAAGAAGATTGAATTACCTCCCGTGAAACTATGCCTTGCTTCAGGCCCATGGTGGTTGCATCTGAGGATACTTTGCCTGATGATCCACAAGGAGCAGGGGGAAAACATTCCTCACGACCACTCTCATCACCAGACTGAGATACAGCATCAACCATGCCAGGAGGCACTACAAACCTTGGGGTTTCAGCAGAGGCAGGTTGAGATTCATTGGATCCAGATAGACCAGATTTTTCTTTACTTGATTTTTTGCTCCTAGAGAAAAATAAACTTGAAACTTTCCCTTTCAACGAGGACTTAGTGCTCTTTGCCTTGGTCAGCTGCTTGGGAACATCTGTTCCATCAACTTCAATATTGAGCCTAGCACCAAACACCGTAGACGACCCAGGTAAAGATTTTGATCTCAGAAGACTTCTGGGAGAATTACAAACACCTTCTTTGTTCAAGTCACTAGTCAAGCATGAAACTAATTCTCTTGGTTCTTGTTCTTTGTTGATCTCATCCTCAGGTCTAACTGACTTCTTCATATCTGAAAGAGCAAGCATTTCACCTAATGTACTTGAGCTTCTCCGAACATGTCTTAATTCCTGAGAGTTCCCATTTGATGCCATCATGGCCCATCTCTCAGAAAGTCTCTTTTTTGCCTCTCTGCATACAGAAGACTCCGGCGAACATGATGCACGACTGAAGGAGGAAGAAAGGGGGCTGCCCGACCTGTTGATGTAATCCCATGAATGTCTAGAAGACGGTGACATGACTTCTGAATCACACAGATTTTCCGCCACATACTCGTTTTCTGATTTGTTGAATGAACTCTCATCACCAGTATAACCATTGGAAAACACAGAAGAAAGCAGAGTTTCATCCCTCCGGTGACCCATCAGATTATCACGCATCTGCCGCGTGATCTCTTTTGCCACTTCCCTCGATTCTCGTGCCTCATCATCGTCAGGATCCTCATAGATGTTTTCACCATGAAACATTCTTGGTGAGGAGATAGGTGAAGGAATCACAGCCCTGATGTCATGAGTCTTCCCAGGGCTAGGTTTTAATACCACTATTCGAGTTGGTTGAATAGGATATTCATCGATTTTCTGATTGGAAAATTTAGGAGAATGTCCAGGGTTACTTTTGTCCCACACAGCCTCTTGACCCATCTGAGCAATTTTATTTGTTGGTTTATCACTCTTCTGCCTCGATCCAGAAAATTTTTCGTTGTCAACTATCTTTGAAGGTCTAAGAACAGTTATCCGCTTAGTCTCAGGAGGGGGAGGCATAGAGTGTAATTCATATAGATGCTGAGAATACATGGAAGTTGGTTCTTGTAGAAACTGGACAAATAAATCTCTGTTGGAACTTAAGACATCCAATGCATTTTGAAATTCCTTAGACTCACGAAGCTTCTCATCTGTTGCCAAACGTTTTGCTTCCATGAACTTTTGACGAACAAGGGCCATATTCCCGTCGATTGGATTCGCATTATGTCTATCGTTTTGTGGTGATTTATCTTTTACACAATGTTTGTTCTGAGGCTGCTGCCAGACCTCGTAAACATCTTTATACTCGTTCCTTTTTGGACACTGATGAATGCCAAATTGCAGTCTACTTTCAGAGAAGCCATCTTCTTGCCGCCAAGAACCCAGAGGCATTCCTGAATGACTGAGATTAGATTTAGAATAACCGTTTGTATGACTTCTTTGGAGAGATGAATGAGGCTGCTGCCTTGGGAGTGCATCAAGGCCCATCAACTTGGCTACCACATTGGGAGGGTCGTTTTTAGACTCGATTTCTTTTGACATTTCCTGGTCTATGAGCATCTTCATGGGCGTTCCATTTGCTTTCTTGTTTGATGAAGTTCTCCTTAACTCAGACACAATCTCCACACACAAGACACATAATAGAATCAGAAAACTAGAGTGTATTTAGTTAAACTATAAGATAACTCCAATAGTACTGGACCGGTCCAAAATTTTCTCACTCAGAATTATTCATCAAGACTTACCAGTTTATCCTCTATCTTATCTCCAAAAGGGGAACTCATTCTTGCTACATCTGATTGACTCCTTCCTAGCGAAGATCCTATCAAATATCATATTTATGTCAACAACCAAAGAATCTAGCACCATAGTTTTATACACAATGCTAAAGTAATCATCATTCTTCCAATAGATGACAACAAAAAATAGACACGAAATACTATTAGAGATATTCAAATACAAGATCCTCAACTAAGAAAGCAACGCATATCTACAAACCTTTACTGTCTTCTACAGCCACACCAAAAAAAAGGGAAAGAAAAAAAAAAGCAACAACTTGCAGTCGGATTAATGAACTTGAAGATGGATAAACGAAATATATACGTCAAGCATAAATTACCATCATAATGAGGTCTATCTGTAAGCATCCTATTTGAAGCAATTCCCGTACTCAAATCAAAGAGGTTTACCATTCTTCCCAAGCATCCTGGGAAAGGCTTCTCCCCGTTAGCTTTCCTGCTCTGCATCACATTCATTTCAACACCTGCCAACGACATATTTTATTTAGTCCCAATAAACAAAGCTCTTAGTTCACTACTTTTTCTAAAAGAGAAAAATCTTCCCCAAATAAGAAACAAAAACAAAAGGGAAAACACGAACCCTAATAGTCAACACGATTCAGCGTATTGCAAAATAAAAAATAAAAAAAGAAGCAAAAATGGAGGATATGAAAAGAGGTTTACTTTCCAATCCACAAATGAACTCATCTGTAACTAGACTTCAAATAAAACCTCCCTTGACTAGACAGCTCTACAAACTTCAAGCTCAACTAGAGGCCTTAGTCATTTAACCACAATAAACAGCTAAACCCAGAGAAGAAAAGGTACAGCCACATTGGGTTTTGAGGATAAGCTACAAAGTCCCAGGGGAGAAAAGGTACAGCCAGATGTGGTTTGGGGAGAGAGAGAGAGAGAGAGAGAGAGAGAGGGAGTTGTTTTGCTCAAAGGGTGTAAGAAAGAGAGCCTAGATTTAAGAGAAATTATAGAGACAAATCAGTTGTTATGCTGAGTAAAAATTCAGCATACCCACTTGAAATATCACATCAATTCATGCTTTCATTTCAAAACCCCAAAAACAAACTCCAAGCAACCTTAGCCAAATCCCTAATCGCGTCTCAAAGAAGCCACACTTTATAATATTTTGATTATTTATATCATGATTAACGCTAATAGAGCCAAAAATTACGAAATTTAAAGCAAAACCCAAAATCGGGAAAATGGACCAACCATAGAAAAGGAAAGCAAATAAACCCAAAGTATAAAATATGTTAAAGATCGGGGAGAAAAAAATTGAAATGATTGCTCTAAAATGTAACAAAAAGCAAGAATTTAAGCTTGAAGAAATAATGGGCCATAAAAGCTGCTGTGATTACAGCACAAAGGGAGAAAAAAAAGCAAATCTAGAGAGAGAGAGAGAGAGAGAGAGAGAGAGAATTAGATTCGATAATCAGTAGAAGAAAAAGCTCTCCGTAGAGTGCTGAGATCGAGGTCGAGCCAAAAAGGCCTCAGGCTTAACGAAAAGTAACTGTTAAAAATCGGAACCTGACACATTTTTGAACAAGCTAAGCAATTTTTCAGAGTTAGAGAGAGAAAACGATGACAGAGAGAGAGAGAAAGAGGGGGAGCTGGAACCTGGTGAGGTCGTCGGAAGCTGACATTCCGGTGATAATGTGGCCGGAGAATCGGACCGGATCTGACGTGGCGACTAGATCGGCTCTCTCTCTCTCTCTCTGTGAAAAATGCGCGCGACTAGAGAGAGAAGGATGAGTTATGGTTTTGGTTGCTTTGAGTTGAAGCTTCTCTGACTCGCTTTCTCTCTCCTCACCGACTCTGTCTTTCTCTCTGTGAATATCGGACTTGAAAAGCTTGTGGTTAATTCTGGTTGAATCACGAGTTTCGAGTACGGAGAGTGCTGAAGGAGAACCAGACGCGAGCGAGAGAGAGAGAGAGAGAGAGAATAATTATATGTAAACTTAAAAAAACCAGAGAGATAATCAGATAATGCAGAATATCTTATTTTATTTTTGCACTCGGGTCCTTTTATCTTTTGCAATTTTGCAGTTTGGGAATGAAACTTATTGATTATCACACGTTTGCCATGAGTTCTGGGTTTACTATCACCGATGCCTCTCTTATTTGGGCTTGTTAATAATATATTTTTCTCATCCTCCGCATTTAAAATAATGATTAACGCGAAAAAAGTGTTAAATGAGGGCATCGTGTGCAAGAGAATGGCACTAATTAATGGTCAAGAAATAAGGAAAAAAGAAAAAAAAACAAGGAAGTGAATCGCGTCATGTGAGACTAATAAGAAAAATTTATTAATAATAACTGTCAATTATCAATGTTGAAATGTGAATTTGATTTTTTTTTATTTTTTTTATTTTAAGTTATGGGTAAAATTGGGATTTTATTTTTTCAGACAATTGGGAGAAGAGTTTCCATTGATGTCTGATGAATACGTAAAAGTCTTTATCAAATTTTTTTAATGTAATTGTGACTATAACAAAGAGTCAAAGGTAACATTTTGGATATACATTTATTAAAGAATTAACTTTTTATTTATTTTAATGCGCAAAACAAACCAACCATTAGCGAGGGGAAAAAAAAAAGTATACATATCCATATTACATGTCACTATTCCACCTCACTATTAAGGAAATGAACTATCAAAAGAAAAAAAAATGAAAATAATAATTATTACAAGTGAAAATGAAAATAAGTTTCTAAATCCATTTGTTCTTATATTTTCTTTATTTTATTTTATTTTCGAATCCTGCTCATTTTAATCCAAAACTCTAGCACAACATACGCAATACATATATATATATATATATATATCCAAAATGCTCTTTTCATAAAAAATATTCATCATTACGATGATTAATTGTTTATTGTTATGTAATAATATCTATACATACTATTAAACATAATGCAGGTAAATAGAATTGTTCCTCCTCGTTGTACCAAGCATTTTTTTTTTACTCCCAGAAAAGATCTCCTACGACACAAATTTAATATAGCACCCTATACCACAAAATCATGCACACCTACTCATCACTGGCCATAGATGTATTACATAATATATTTTTAGATACCCAAATGACAGTATCAGCAATTAACTAATGCCACTCGTTTTATAGTTGTTCAACTATTATTTTATTTTCCCACTTAAGTGAGTATGATAAGAAGATTCTTTATTTATTTAATTATATAATTTTTTTTGTACAGTGCTACGACAGAAAAGATGCATCATTTAATACATAATCAAAAAATAAAATAATACATAACTAATAATGCAACTTACAAAAATTAAAAATATTTTATAGTAGGCAGAAAATATGACAAAACGACAAAAGTTTAATAGTCCAATTGCAACAGTACTATCATGGACTTTCTGTATTATATTTATACGCACACATTTATTTTTTGGCAACTAAACTGGTTGCTTAGCATTAATAAATAGAATCAAATGATGGGATCTTGTTTTCTTTTCTTTTCTTTTTTTTGGGAAAAAAGAATGCATTCATTTTTATTTTTATATATTCATTTGGATTTTTGGCTAATGAAATAATTTGAGTAGGAAGTAGTTTTCGGCCTAATTTAAGCATTAGGTTCACTAACTTCATTCGAAGTTTCGCCCTTGTCAACAGACGCGGCTTGGACCTTGGAAAAACATGTCATAAGTATAATGACAAGAATAACCCTTAAATCTTTTTTTTTTTTTTCCTTGAGTGATGAGCAACCCTTAACCTATTGGTTGTGAGAACAAAAAATATATTGTAAAATATTAATCATGGGTTATGAGTCAATGACTGTTTTTTTCCCCATAACCGGTTTCGAAAGAGACAATGATTTTCAGTTTTTACTTAATACTAAATCAAATTTCTTTATCTTTTTTTAAAGGTAAGATTTCTTTAGCCTTTGTACTAACAAAAAAAAAAAAAAAAAGGAACATTGTGAAAAAGGAGCGATGAAAAAAGGGCCATTATGGAGTCAATTTTCAATTTTTCATTATTGGACATGGATTGAAAAGATTATAAAAATATGTAATGGAAATATCATATTGCATGTTAAAGAAGTTAAAACTGTTATATGCGCAGCAAGTTTAAAAATCTCAACGGATTAATTAGTGAAATGGACCAATTACTCATAACCATAATTTTTTTTGTAAAAATGACATACCACCAACCACTTTAAGAGTTGAGCCAACAAGACAAGATATTCTTTGCCCACAATTAAGGAGGAAGATTTGCGGGCCTTTCATTCATCATTGCTTGAAAAAAAAAAATTTACTGTTTTTGACACATTAAATTTGCTATTTTTTTGACACATTAAATTTGCTATTTTGAATTGAAGTTATATAAGAAATCTAATATGAACTTTGTGTTAATTTGTAGCTTATTCTTTACCATGTATTGAACTTAAGGCTTTATTTGGCATATCTTAATAAGCAATGCTTGGTATAATATTGACAATGTAATGCTTTTTGAAAGGAAGTCAGTAATTTCACTCAATGCCCAATGGTTCGTATCATCCACTACAAGCAAATCAACATAAGCAAGATACTTCATCACAATACAAAATAATTTATTAGAACCATTGTGTAACTTATAGAAATAAGCCAAGACACTTGTGACTCTTCAAAGTCAAAACTCAAATAGACACCAAAAAGAATAAGGGTCACTTTCATAATTTTGCATTTGGAATAATTATTGTTTTCCTACTATTTTTCGCGCAATTTTGGGCATAATGAGGCCAAAACTTAATGATACTATAACACACAAAAACGTTTTTCTTTTAGAAAAAAAAAGAATTATGCTTAGTGATAATATCACTTAACCGAACTAAGTCCAGCAAAAAATCTGGAATGGGCCACAAATCTTTTGTCACTTTCCAATGGGTGTGTTTGTTTATAGCAATGGATTATGGATTATAGGGTTGCACATGCATGTGAAAGTGACTATTCTCTTCATTTTCTTATTCTATTGTACTACTTTTGACTAGATAAGTTGAATACATCCATGGTTAAAATTGTTACCATAGACTTTATTCATAAAATTTTGATTGTTTTCTGGTTATGACAAAAGATTGGAACCAATGCACCTGACTCACCAGGGAAATGTCACTTTTATGATGATTCCTTTGGCCACCCTAAATTGGCTATTATTATTGTTGTTGTTGTTATTAAAAATACAACATTTTACGTGACATATTTACTTGATCAAAATTGTCAAATCCTATTCATTCGACGAAGAGGGAGTTGGAAAAACTAAACTAAATAATTTTGTTTATCTCTAACTATTTTTTCAACGTACTCTATTTGTTGGAGACTTAAAAACGGACACTCTACAAGACTAAGCCTGTGATTGATATAGTTTATAATTTTATTTTTCTTTAGAAAAAAAGTATTGAAAAGACGATGGAAATTCAATAGGTAAAGTTACATGTTTCTTTTCTTTTCTTTTCTTTTTTTTTAAATGAAAATTTGTAATGAGAGCAATCAAGTATAAGTAACGTCTCTTTTAGCTACCATAATAATTGGACACATCTTCAAATTCAAAACAGAAACATTTGTAATTATGTAATTTTAGAAGCGCGATTGCTAAAAAGTGAAAAACAGGTGACAGGGAGTGGACAGTGCCCTCCGTCACGTGCGAAGAATTTTTACCAAAAAAGTACAAGGGCATAATGGTAAAATAAACAAAACGGTTCCGGGTCGGGTGAACCGCGAGACACAGACGACCGACGATAGAGCGCGTGGCGGTGCAGCAGGACTGAGAATAAGAACAAAATGGGATTGGGCAGTTGGATAGATAGAAGAACTAAGCAGCAGACAAAGTGGGGACAGATGACGTGGCAAAGTGGGGTCACAAGGTTTGGTTCTCTTTGCGGAAGAAGCTGGTCGCGAGAAACTCGCCTCTCGTGGGCATGCGGAGTGGGTGAGGAGTGAGGCAGCGAGCCTCGCCCCCCATCTGTCCCTAAATTTCTCATAATCCTCGTCGTGTGCCTCCTCTCAATATTTTACTTTTATTTTTATTTTACTTTCTTTTTTTTTAATACTGATAACTGATATCGTGTAATATCTGATCAAATCTGTTTAGCGCGGACGTTTCTTTTATATGTTATTGTTGTTGAAACTAATCAGATTCAGTATGCGACCAAGTCTCATTTCAATGTAAGACTTGGTAATTTTAGATGAAATTTGGTGTTTTATCTAAGTCAAACAAAAGCTGTGTAGTTGCAAATAAAAGAATGTGATCAAAATTATAGGTAATTGTTGGACATAAACTCCACCCACCAATGAGAATGTGCTGCGGTGGAATAGAAATATTAAAGAGTGGTCAGATATACCAAAGAGTTGGACAGTATGTGCCAAGACATATTGGCATTTCAGGGGTTGTTCACTACCCACTTGATGAAAAATATAAGAAATGCTCTCCACTTGAAAGAGTTGAGACATTGACTAAGAGGAGGCTGACCACCCATAACAAGTAGTTCTCGCCTCCAAAAGGGTTCTGAAGAATGATTACTCACTCCTGGGTGAGGCTTCATGAACATGTGTTCTCCAGTGGCAAGTCCTATCAACGACCATCTAGATATCGATAGCTGTCCATATATAAGTGGCTATTTAGATGTCAACAGCTATCCATGCACAAATGACCATTCAAGTATTGACGGTTGTCCATTCACAAATGGGCAAAGATTGACCTAGCAGTACAAGAACATGTATCTCAATGTGTAGTACAAGTACTATAAGATGCAGTGACATACGCGGACACATAACGTGCTGCTGAGCGTCTAAATTAACTACCAAATCTTACTACAAATATCATTCTAGGAGGTGAGGTAAGTCGCCACACACTTTTCAAAATAATCCTCTAATATTATTATGAAACTTTCACTTTTACTCTGATTTCCACGAATTCACCTCCAAGCCTACAACTAACTTGATCGTTAGAGATTGTTTGGCAGGCACCACACTAGCGCCATCTCTCATAAAAAAGCATCGTTGAACAATGGTCACCATCTCCGGCCACATTACTTAGCGATCACACATATTAAACTGGTGTGAATCCTATTCTGGTATCATGTGCGGCGCACGTTGGTGACCGGAAGAACAATCGCACCAACAATAATTGTTACTATCTTTTTCAGTTATTGCAAAAATTATACAAATATTTATCCGGAAAAAAAGAGCCATACTAATATTGTGTGATACATCTCCGGAAAGAAAAAGTTACAAAGATTCTGATACTCAAATACCGAAAAAAGCTACAGTGACATTTATAGGTTAATGATACTTATTAGTTGAGCGACATTTAATGAGATTTTTGTCACTTAATTATGTTATTCTTTTAATTCAAACAATTATTTTTTTTTACGGGGACTTTGAACGATTAATTGTTGTTGACTAATTTAATGGTCAAATTGAATCTTTAGTAAACTTGACTAGTGGAGTGGTGTATATGTGTAAAAGAAACAAATTAAAAGGCTGTTAAGATAAATATTTTTGTCCAAGGCTATCAGTACGAGTTTTCTTTTTAGTTTCTTATGAAGTGGTATATGATATGTATCGTTATATCAATTACCATATGGACGTAAATTTGGGATGTCTTCTAACATGTAATATTGCTAATCTCCTTTGTTTTTCTTTGTCGTTAAGTAATTAAATTCACTCTTCACTCACTTGTGTACTCTTTAAACCCTTCTCTATCTACCAAACTCGTGGATATAAAGAAGGGTGGTGTTACTGTCGTCGAAAGTTAGGGAAGTTGGTCACCAGTAGTTGATAACTCTGATGAAATAATGACGTTAAATAATTATGTTCATCTGTTATACCTAATCACGATTAAGAGTTTTTAAATTAGGTAAGTTGGTAATCTCATCTTACTATCATATTCCTCTTTGTATGAGTTCAACATATAACGTACGTAATTGCTATAAGAAAATAAAAAAGCAAATTTAAGCAAGAAGAGTTAGTTCAAAAGAAAAAGTTGTACCACAAACTAATGACAAGTTTTGTTTTATTTTTTCGTTTCAATGTATTGTCTAGTTGTTTAAGTAACTTGTTATTTATTTTTTCTTGCAATAGAATGTTTCTAATAATGCTTACTACAGTAATTTCACCTAACTACTATAATTATTATCACAATCCACTCCATTTGAGAAAAATTTGTTTTTGTTATTGCCTTCGCAATTTGACTAAATTAGATACAATATTTGTTGAGCATATTATACCAAACAAAGAGGGAGTAGCGGAGAATTGACAGCGTGAGGCTGAGAGGAACTAGAATTATTTTGTTTAAGAGAAATTGAACATGAGGTGGAGAATTTGAATTCGTCAAGGCTGACCAACACTATGATAATAAGTCTTTAGTTGAACTTGTTCTCAACAAATAATTTGGAGGGTGATAGGGAATTTTCGTGGGGCCCGACTTTAAACTAAATAATTATTGTTAACCAATTTCGAACATAATTTGTATGTCAATTTGCATAATATAGGGAGCTGAGGGAATTTCAACAGTTATCAATTTAATCATGCAACAAACGAGGAAAAGAAGAGGAAACTTGGAAAAGTTTTAGGGATGGTTGTTCATATATACTTTTATTGCAAAATGAATTTGTTGTTGGTGATAATCATAGCTCTCAGCTTCATTTCATTTTAGGAAAAAAAAGAAAAAAAAAAAAAAAAGAAGCTCAACCAAATCCCAAAAAGGACGGGAAGGTTTTGTCGCTTTTAATTTTAGTTGTATGATCCTACGTGGCCTTAGTCATTGCTATACATCTAACGATACAAGTACTTTACTCATTGAAAAAAGATCCAAGTATTCCATTCCTTCAATTCAAAATATATGTTTCAGTTGAAAAGTATGGCAACTAATTAAAATCTGCTCCATCATCGAATGCAATTCGAGTTAACTATCATCAAAATTCGCATAAGTTCATTTTGATCTAGCTATCAAGTTCTAAGGGAAATACCTTATCGCTGTCCAGGTTTAAGTGGTAACAAAAAGAAGACCAGTCGTGGATGCCAACGTCAATATCTTCAGATTCTTCACTAAAATGAGCAAGTGTTCATTCATGACTCGAATCATCCAGGCAACTATCGTATGCATGCTCAATATAGTGAGAAGATCTCCTTTGGTTTCTAGGATATTCAAGAGCATGATAAGAAGATGAATCGGTCCCTTCTGGGAAATCACTTTTTGAAAAGAACTTCCATCCTAAATCAAGAACTAGTCTAGATGAAAGAAGAGCTTCGGTTTGGTAAAAAGGATGCCTCTGGTTGATAAGTTTGCTCATATGCCAGTGGTCTTGGTGCGGAAACCCAGTGTCATTATAAAAATCTTCAGCTCGACTTAAATGGTTCATTCTGCACGATAAGGTCAAGGGAACATAGTTTGAATCTGGTGATATATGAATATCTTCCTCGCCTTCAAGAATCTGTATTCCACGTTCATGGTTGTGGTAACTTGACAAACAGGAATGAGACCTTAAGCATTCAGATTCTTCATTATTGTAAACATTTGGTGATGAAAACAACCCATTGGCATAAGCCTCATCATCATAAACCCGTGGTGCCAATGACATGGGATGAGTATTCTGCTCTAAATCCTGGGAAGTAATAGATAAGTTTTTTTCAACTTTATCGTTGTCATTATCCCAATCTAGCAGAGGTGTGTTTGACTGGTTTCCAACCAAATATCTGTTCGGCTGACAGAAATCATCGAGATCTTCTAAAAGTTCAACGGACCTGAGCCTCCTGACGGGAAAGACAAAACTTGAATCACCTTCAGTGCATAAAGCCTGAGTTTCTTTGTTGTGGTAACTCGATAAACAGGAATGAGGCCTTGAACATCCAGGTTCTTCATTATTGTAAACATGTGGTGATGAAAACAACCCATCGGCATAAACCTTATCATCATAAGCCCGTGGTGCCAATGACATGGGACGAGTATTCTGCTCTAAATCCTGGGAAGTTACAGATGAGTTTCTTTCAACTTTCATGTTGTCATTATCCCAATCTAGCAGAGGTGTGTTTGACTGGTTTCCAATCAAATATCTATTCGGCTGACAGAAGTCATCGAGATCTTCTAAAAGTTCAACAGACCTGAGCCTTCTAACGGGAAAGACAAAACTTGAATCAGCTTCAGTGCATAAAGCCTGACTCCCTTTGTGCAATCCAGAATCATGATGGGCTTTGTTATCTTGAAGTAGTGGAGCATCCAAGAGGAGAATCCTCCCTCTTGATCTGTTCCACGGATCATATGATATAACATCACCAATATAGGGGCCACTTTCAAGTTCTGTAAAATCTCTAGGTGTCCACTGAAGTCCGTTGCAGGAAATATCTGACTCAGAGGATGCCACTAATAGAGATTTGGCATCAGTCTCCACTTGTCCCAACTTTTGATCCTTGCCATTCTGCAAGAGCAAGTAGTTTTGATTAGTAACCCAAACAAAAGGATTTGTGTCCATTCAAATAGCTAACTGAGGATACATTTTTGTCTTTGCTCTCCGGGATCAGCCGATTGAGGAGCACGGGAACTATATCAGACCTGAGAAAGTTTCCACTTTTCTTCATTAAAGGATCAAAGAAAGAAAATGCAAGGAATTATTAACGATTATGAGTCTAACCCCTTCGAACAGAGTCCATCAATTTCAGGAAAAGAGACATTTGTAACCCAACGACGTAGTTTCTGTCTCTTTCTATTAAAAACTTCTGCATGTCTGTACTGAGTTCCTGAAGGCTTGAAACAAGCATTGGGTTACAAAGGCACAGAACATTCTCATTTTCTAACATAAAAGGGTAATGATGTTAAAAACTGCATTTATGTCGTCTACTGATGCCTTGATATGAAATCCAGTTAAGCAAGCCTAAGACCAGAGCTTTGTAGGTTCAATAAAGTCAAAAAAGATTTGTGAAAGTTACAACGAAGGCTGTTTAGACATTCTACGTTCTTCTCATTGTCCCCCTTGCTACCAAGAGAGGAAAATGATTAATTACGCAGAGTTTCCACATAAAAATATCTACCCTCAGGCCTCAAGGCATGGCTATATTCTTCCACATCGTTCCATTTCTGTTTTACATCCTCCAAGGTTGAAGAAGTTTTATTCATACATACATCTGTAAACAAAAGGAAACAATACTCATAATTTGCATGGCATAGTTTTATAGATTTTGACACTGGGAAATCCCAATAAGTAGTTTTACAAGAATAGGAGTACTAGTTCACAGTAATTCCATAATCCACGAGGAGGAATAAAATTAAAAGAACCCAGTAAACTTGGTCTTCTCAAACTAATTTGAACAAAATTTGTGCATATTTAAAGACAATTAGAGGAAAAAGTAAGAAGAGCACTATGAAAATGCCTCTTTACATTGCAGACCTGAGTTGTTTCGGATACCAGCAGCATTAACAAGTGGTAAGTGAAATGAGACGCACTGAAGTGGTGTAGCATTTGCAATCAGCGATGATGACCTGATTTTTTCCTTGCAGCTATTATTGACAACGTTGATGTTTTCTGCACAGGACACAGTTCATCACAAGCCCATCAATCACATAATTCAATGCATTACATGATAATTTGTTTGTATAAAAAATGTTATCAGCGAAACAACAAACCCTTAGTGAGTGCATAGCAAGGGTGATATAGGCATGTCATCTATATACCAATAACCTTACAAAAATAGTAAAGAGCATATGATCTCTGATGAAGCCAACCAAAAGCCAATGAGACATTCCTGATCAAATTACCTCTAGAAGTGTCCATAGATTTGAAATCATCGGTTTGGTTCGACCCATTATGCGCTAAACGAGACGTAAATCTCTGACCTGCATCTTCCTTCAATTTCTTAAAGAAGGCGAATTCAGAAGTTTTGGCCTCATCAGCTGCTTAAAAATTTCGTATCAGACTATCAATCCTCGCTTTAAAAAAAAAAAAAAACAAAAAAAAACAAAACAGAAATTGAAGAGAATCGCAAAAGCATGCATCTCCAGAAATCTAAACCTGAAGAGTATGAAATTCAATAGACACTCACATCTTTGCGCCTGGAAATTTATAGCAGAATCAACATCATTATCCGAAAATCTCACTCTTTTCCCACGGTTCATATCTGCAAATACATTGACGAAGAAATTGAAACCGAAACCCTAATATACATGAAGCATGATTCGGTGGAAATGATGAATGGAAGCAAAGAATTCGGAATTAATTGAAGAATTAAGAAATGGAATCGAGCTCAAAACGCCATGAAAACCTGGTTGAGATAGATTTGGTATCCACGACGGAGCCTTTGCGCTAGGTTTGGAACACCTTCTCTTCATTGTAACTCTTAACCCTAACCCTAACCCTAGCTCTGTTTTGGGATTTGAGAAATTGGAATTTTTGTTTGCATTTGCAGAGAAAGCTGGTAGTGGTAGCCGTTGAAGAGAGAGAGAGAGAGAGAGAGACTTGGGCGCCAAAATGGCAAACTCAGACAAAAAGATGGATTTTTTAACAATGGGATTACCGATAGAAAAAATACGAGGATTTTCCATTTTCTTTAAATAATTATAAAAAAAATTATTACTTATCAGAAAAGAAAAATAATGGAGAATTCCCTTAATACTAGAGGAAATTAGGTTATGTGCTATTTTCGGTTTCAGTTTTGAATAGTTGAAAAATTATAAAATATTGTAAAAAAACTCTCTTTTTGCACTATCTTTTTCATTCTCTAATCTTGACATATGGTTCTACTATTTAATTTTTATTTAGTTTTACACTTTAATTATTAAATCATAATAAATAATACATGTTAAACAATGAGATTAAAAAAATATAAATAAGAGTCCATTAACCATTTCTCAGTATTGTATATACTCCAAAGAGTACTAGATGACTCCTCTGATTACATGGGTTACCTTGGTGGTAACTCGAGTGACTATAGCGGTCACCTGCTAGGTGATCGACGGTCATAAAGTAGATGTTGAGTCTAATAATGACTTTGTTGGTAACCTGGTGTTAAAAGGTTTTAAAATGGGCGGGTCAAATGGGTTGGCTAAACGGGTTGGCCCGTGGGTCGGTCCGGTCCGCATTAAAAGGGGTCGAGCTCGGTCTAAGGCTAGATTGGGCTTATATATCTAGGCCCGCCAATCTCTCACCAAGAATAATTTTTATTTTAATTTTTTAAAAGTTTTTAAATAAATTTAAATACAAATTTTTTTCTAATATTTAGAAATACACATTCCCTCACTCTTTTTTTCCTACTTTCAAATTTCAATCTAATTCTAAATATTTTTCTTAAGGTTTTTATTTTAAACTTTTTTTTCCAACTATTCAACTTACACACTTTTAGCTTATTTAATTATTTTTAAATTTTTATCAATAGGAAAAGAATATAACATATTATTTATTTTTTAATAAATTTTAATTTTAAATTTATAATATTTTAAAATAATTATACAAATAATAATATTATTTTTTTATTTGTTTAAATTGGGCCAAGAACGAGCATGCCAGTTTTGGCCCATTTCGGGCGGAGCCTAGCCTAGTCCGCCTAGGAGCTCTGCGGGCTTACAGGCCGGGTTGGGCTCCACTATTGAAATTTTGGGCAGCCCGACTCGTTTGTCCTCCTAAGCCCGTCCGGCTCGTTCATTTTGATACCTCTACTTGGTGTTGGCTTTGGCAGGCGTCTAATGAGAGTCTGACTTTGGCATTCAATTATTGAGTAAGTGGCAATCACTCGATAAGTGACTCTGGTAAGCACTGAAATTTAACGAGGACTTCAATGATTACTAATTATATGGCTAGTAGTCACCAGTGAGTCTAACATGTGCCGAGTAACCGAAATCCAATGGTATAAATTTGGTTGGTGAATTTGAATTTCTTTTTTTTAAAAAAATGGATTTTTCAATTACTTATCTCAAAATTCAAGATTTGTGTACATTCCCTTTAATATTATATTATGGATATGTCTTACACACCTTGAGTGCAGCAAACTTTATGGATTTGGGCCCAGGTATCCCATAAATATACTCAAAAAGCTAAATCAATTTCCTTTGTTTGTGGTAAATCCAACATATTTCAGACATAAACTAGTGAATACTGATCTAGAAGCCCAAAAAATAAGACCCATCCCCATATTACTTAAGGGTTAATAATAGTAATGCTTTTGAATTATACTCATTATACTATTTTAGCTCATGAATTTTCAACTTACATAATAATGACCCATGAATTATGTAATTATTATAGTAATAGCCCATTTGTCACAAACTGTTAGTCTTTTTTAATAAAAAAATTAGTAATAGACAAAGCGTATAATTGAGAATTATTTATTTCTATGAGTCAGAATCTCGTTCTCATCCATAATTATCAAATAATATATTTTGTACATAACTCATTTCTGTTAAAAATTTAACAGTTTGTGAACAAAAATGGTCATTGCTACAATAATTACATAAGTCTTAGTAGTCTATTATATAAATTGGAAATTCGGAGCCTCATTTTTAACCATGATTACCAAACTATGTGCTTTGCACTAATTTATTTCTATTAGATATTTAACCATTTGTAACAAAAAAGTTATTGTTGCAACAATTACAAAATTCAAGGGCTATTACTATGTAATATGAAAGTTGGAGAGTTAAAGTGATACGATGAATATAATTCAAGGGTAATTATTATTATTAATCCTATTATTTAGGCTTTTTTTTTTTCCGTTTGGGTAATTCCGTTTTCTTTCTAATACGAGGTGTGTAGATGATGTGGCTCTTTACTCACAGATATGTTCTCAAAGGAAAATGAAAAACTATCATAAAAAAAACAGCCAAAGAAATAAAAAGAAAAACCAAAGAAATAAAAAGAAAAAGGTTATAGCCAAAATATAAAAGAAAAAAGAGAGAAAAAAAGGGTTACATAAGGCTACTAAGGAGTTAAACAAAGCAAAGGGTGAGTTGTAATAACATTATCCAAAGAAAGTGGATATGGTACATACGTGGCAGCACCCTAGTGGAGGAAACGATTCACGCCAACTTTTCAAGATGAGATAATTCTTTCTCCAATATCGCACAAAATTTCAGTGGGTTGTTTGAAGCCATTCGATCTTCTTCTTG
This sequence comes from Trema orientale, assembly GCA_002914845.1. Lineage (NCBI taxonomy): Eukaryota > Viridiplantae > Streptophyta > Magnoliopsida > Rosales > Cannabaceae > Trema > Trema orientale. Next base: position 186,045 of record JXTC01000420.1, read on the forward strand.
TCCTTTCTCTCGTATTAATTTTTTTTTTTGGCCCCAAACTCAAAAAGAGAAAAATATTCTAAGAAAGAAGGAAGAGAATTAAGAGCAAAAGGCTTCTTTACTTCTTCTTAGTGAGAGCTAGAGAGCGAGCATGGCTAGTATGGCGTCGGCTGCATCGGGGTTCGTGCTAACAACACCTAATGTGGCGACTACTACCAACCCGGGCGCTGTTTCCACCAGGAGCACCGTCTCTTTTTTCCATCTAAAGAACAATAACAACAACAACAACAACAGAACCAACACAAGGCTCGTTGTTAGAGCCGCCGAGGAAGGGGCGGCGCCGCCAGCGGCCACCAAACCCGCGCCGGAAGGAGAAGGTGGTGAAGCTCCTAAGCCTAAGCCTCCACCCATTGGACCCAAGAGAGGCACCAAGGTCAGTTCCCACTTGCAAACCACTTTAATTAATAATACAATAAATATGTGTATCACATATTATATGATTACCATACTAAGATGTTATGTTACCATATGGATTAGTCTTGATAAATAAAATTTGTTTTAGTAAACTTTGTTAACTGATTCTTACTAGTTTTTCGTTTAGTATAAAAGATTCTGATAGATTAGATTAACGCATAGAGCTTGACTCTGAAAGTTTTTGTGTAAATTGTATTAGAGCATGAGACATAGATGCCCACTAGGATCTTTTGGCCTCGAGCTGAGTTTGTATTAAGTCCCATTTCTGTAATATTTTATCATGTTTCCGTTTAATGAAGAAAAAGAAGAATGGGAGTTGTGAGGAATCCCAGTTCAGTGAACTGGCCATGATCATCATATTTTAAGCTTCATTTATACGTACTCTGCATTATAATGGTGAATAATCACTTTATTTAATGCTTTGGTTCTACACAGGTTAGGATTCTTAGGAGGGAGTCTTACTGGTACAAGGATGTTGGGTCTGTTGTAGCTGTTGACCAGGTTTGATCTTTTTCTCTTAACTGTGAATAACGGTAATAATCTCTGCAAAAAGATTATCTCAGAGTTTTGATTTTCTGATCTGTGTTGTTGACTAAACAGGATCCAAAGACCCGATACCCAGTTGTGGTTCGATTCACCAAGGTTAACTACGCCAGTGTATCTACAAATAACTATGCATTGGACGAGATCGAAGAAGTTAAATGAGTTAAATATGTAAATTGTAATTGTAATCCTCGGTTCTCCCTTACTATATTCCAGTCTCTTTTCTTTGTTCTTCCCATGAATGTGTATCATACTGTGATTTCTTTCTGCCTTCTTAATGAGAGTGTTGATTAAAATCCAACTGATGATAGATAGTCGCAACGATAACTTATTGGTTGTAAAGTATAACTAACAATTAATTAACACAAGCATAGAAGTGGACTTCACACCATTTTTTTTTTTCAAAACTAAGGGAATCCTTGATTACAAGAAATCAACATACTCTTGCCTCTTTCTAAATAAATTTTTATAAATTCACTCGTAATACAAACTTTTTTATCTCAGTCTGTCATTTACAATCAATTACCAATCTTGTATACTGATTAAAAACTAACACCATACTCTCTGGAGGCCCCCAAGTAGGGAACTGCTTCAGTTAGAAGTTCTAAAGGGCACAAGGTTCCTTTCGCAAGTCACAATAGATAAATCATATTTAAGGGTTATAAAAATATGCAAGTAATGCTGCATGGAAGATGACAGATAACTACTAATCCCAGGTTTTGCATGATTTATTTAGCCTGATCAGTAACCAGGCAGCCTCGAACGTTGAGGTTTCAGGTTTAAATCCGCATCGATTATAAAAAACTAAAATGGCAGATGACTACGTTGTACCAATTTGGGATTGTAGCTTCACATATGAAAAACATTTCAACAGAACACCACCTAATCAATTACAATTCACTTGTCAACAATGAGATCCACAAATGAAACAAGTTATAAAACAAATCCAAATAGTTCTACTCAACTACTGGTCGAAAAAAATCAGTTAAATGGTGATGTTAGCATTCTTCTATTTGCATATATTGATGAACCACATATGGAAATGTATGATTATGTATGATTAACAAACTGATTTACAGTGAAACTTTCCTGATAAAGAATAGGAACATTAAAAAGATTTACCAAGTGATCCTCATAGAAAACCCGCAGAATATTGCAGGCAGAGACTTTGTGGACTCGGCATTGGCAGAGCACCAAGACATGAAAATGAAATGTAAAGAGGGGCAGTAGCTCCTTTCTGGGAATTGGTGTCGACTATCAAGTCCTAAATCTGAAGCCACTGAAACCATCTCCTACCGTTTGCCAAGTTGCTTAGCGCTATCCATGAAGATGTATGAGTTATAAAATTTCTGCTTGATCATTCTGCCAAATTATCACAAGGGAGTTTGTTATTGAGAGTTTGTGTCTCCAATACATGCTAATCAGCTATCAAGGAGTTCCAACTTCAGAACATACTGATCCTGCTGTGGTTTACAATGGTTCCATTTGTTTTACCAGAATGAACTGAAGCTTGTCAAGTTAAGTTATACTCAATATGAAATAAGAATGAGAACCAAAGAAAACAAACCCTCATAGACCTCCAAAATGAAAAATTCTTCTTCATCAGAGAACTCTTCCATCCATTCCATCAAGAAGACCTGACCAAAGTCCCTTCACTGGGGGTAACTGTGCGACAAAAGCATTCCAAGGAGGGTAACCAACGCCACTGCCGCGAACTCGACCATCCATGCGTAGCGATAAGTACCTATATAGAACCCAAAAGAGATAACATTGACGACTAGTTCTCACTTGTTATACTAGTGCAAAACCTCAAGCACCTAAAACCAGGGGGGAAAAAAACAAACCACTTACACAGGAGACCCAGGGGAGACACCAGCCATCTTCTTTTGCTCGTCTAACCACCTAATTATAAATAGGAAAAAGAAAATAAGAACCCAAAAAACAAAATCAAAATTGAGTACGTTTCTTCTTTTTTGGGGTGGTATAGCCTTACTGTGACCATGCAGACAAATCAAAAGGACTCAGCTGCCAGAGCCTTTTCCTCTTAGGAGTAGTATCACTTGTCTCCTCACTTTCTTCAAACTCAAAACTAGGCAAATTCCCATCAGTAGCAAAGGGCACCACTAGCACCCCACGTTCCAAAAGCCTATCGGTAAAAGGTTGGCTTAGTCTAAACGACTCGGAAATATAAGACTCAGGGCCAGCGCAGATCACAAGCCTAGCAATCCCTCTCAATGAACTAAGAGGAATCACTTTCTTTTCGTCTACACGAAGCTTAAGATTCGAAAGGCTTTCCTCTCTAGAGAGCCTAGCCAACTGCGCATTCTTAGCATTGTTTTCTCTCGAATAAAGGAACGCAAAGACAGACACTGCTCCAAGGTCTATGGCCAGGCCCTTTGAGATTTCTGGGACTTCGGCTGCTCTCGACGGATTTGCCAGCGCGCCAATCAACTGGGTGGCAGCTATCAGTCCTCCCAGACCACCACTCGCCATGAAAGCCAGGTAGAAGAACATTCTAACCGAGCGAAAGGGTGAGAGAACTTCACTCCTTATCCTGGCTGTAGAACTGAGGAACAACACTACATTATGATTTCACAAAAATGGGTCATTTGTAAAACTACAAACTTTTTAGCAAAAATGGTGAATGGGAATTGAAAATAATCGAAGGTAGAGACATAATTTGCATATAGGAAAACAAACCCATGTCTATTCCATTAGAAAAGTTGGGAGTTTTTGTTTTCATTGGGAAGCATTCCATGAAGACAGGCTGTGTTTATTACAGGTATATATCAGTGAAAGAGTGTGTGTCTCTGTCATACTTAAGAAAGCCATTAATGACTGTTATTTTATACTTAATTTCTGTCTGAAACAAAGCAATACCCAAGTTCAATCTTTATACATATATGCAGAGTCCAATCATGGACTTTTGTTTCAAACTTACGAACCAATAAGAAATATACCCTTTTTTTAGAGAGAGAAAAAGGGAACGAGAGAGAGAGAGAGAGAGAGAGAACCTAATTTCAGAGGACGAGGTTGGCTTATCAGTTGCAGAGCAGGTAATGGTTGAAGAAGTTTGCCTTGGGTCGGATTGAGCTTGAAATGGTACATTAGTGGAAGGGAACAGCCGAAATTTGACTCTTTGATTCATAATTTGGGAGCAAATTCTGGAACCGTTGACTTTATGGCGAGGAATATTAGGAGGTTTAACAACGTTAAACAGAGCAGCCGCTGCAGAAGCCATGGCTACTGCTGCTACTGCTATAGAGTTCAGTGTTCAGTTCACCAGTTTTCACTCTCTCTTTAGTCTTTCCCACAACGTAGTACGGCCGCTTTTGGCTGGGAGGGGAGCCCATATTTGGATGATCACAAAGTTGCCACGTTTTCGAGATGCCACCTCCCAAACGCCGGGTGGGGAACACGTAATACAAAAGCTTTTTTCTGTTATCATCACTTGTTTTCCCATTTCGTTTACAAAAACGACACATAAAATTGAAAAAATGCAATTTATATGTATTATCATATATTTTTTAGGGCGCGTCTACAGTAGGGGTGTCCCTACGTAGGCCCTGTGGATGGGAATCTGTATATAAATAGATTTTTCACAAATTTCCGTTATTCTCCACAGATTCTCATCCAACGATAATTAAGGCATGACCTTACGTAAGGACGCCCCTACCGTAGTCATCTCCTATTTCTTAACGGAGTAGGGAGTTGGAATTATCGAAATGAATTAGTTGTGGTGTTTGTGTTGCTTCATGATCATCTTCATCTACTTCTAGTTCTACTTCCCCTTTTGTTTTCCATTTTTCTTCTTTTTCTCATATAGCATATTTCACTTTGCCTTATATTTCTGTTATATCTGCATTACTATATGTATATTTTTTCTTTTCTGGTATGAAGCTAGATTACCATTAACGAATTAGCCAATAATATTATGGTACGAATGTCAAAGTTTGGGGGTCAAACTACAGATCGCAAGGCCATCGGGATTCTTTAAAACAATCTAAGAAAGCTTGCTTTATGTGCTTCACAGAATATGCATATACGGTAAGCAACAACGCAAGATGTAAAAGCCTATTCGTTTCTTTTCTCTTCGTTGAACAAAAAACTCACTATGCAAGCCATCCGTACTGTATATAGATTTGGTTTTATGATAGCTCTTGTTAAAGAAAATCGAAAGACTTTTGAGAAAAACAAGTTCCATTCTGTGGTTAAAAAGAAAAGAACATTGTGAGAGTTCGGGCTAGAAGATCAGTGTTCTAATAAAATTAGTATGGGAAGAAGTTGCAAATGTGTACAGAAGTCAGTGTTTTTGTCCCCTGCTCATGGATATAGCAACAAACGATTAATGAGCTCTCACTCTCACGAAACATCGAATTACAGCTTCATGCAAGCAAGAACCCCATCAAGAATTTAGGAGGCACGGGTATATATCTGTAATAAAGATTGGCCTTATGCTGGTAAATGACCTCAGTACAAGTGATGAACTTGAGCATACAAAACCAGATGTATTACATGGACAACACACATCATGCATGGCGATACTGATACTCGAAAATGGGAATCTCCTTCCATTTTGTAGACGTGAAAACAGGCCTTATAAAATACAGGGAAACAGAATACAAAACAACATAAAAACAAGTAGAAATAATATAATCTGCAGCCTAATTCTTCTTAGTTAGGCTGTAACGGACTCAACCAGCATTTCCTTCTTCTTCTTGTAATAAGCCAACATTTCATCAGGATCAGGAAGGTTATTCTTGATAGCGGGGTTCTGCTTAAAATTCTTAACCCAATTATGAAGACGAGGGAACTCATTTTCTTCCAGCACCTTGACACCAACTATTTCTTCAATCACTCCAATTGACTTTGCTATAAATCCGATTGCTAAGTCAGCCAAACCGATCTCGTCTCCACCCAGAAATTTCTTCTCTCCAAGAGCCTGCTCTTCGATAATTCTTAGAATTTCTCTCACACCTTGGGCTGCCTTCTCCTTCTCTTCTTCTCCAACAGCGTGATAGAGAGCCACAAATTCCATTACCTGTAAATACCACAAGATAATTTACGTAAGTTGGTCTCAAACTCAGTTGGTTTCAAAACGATATTTTAAAATCAAGCTACCAAACATGTATTTTTCCTGAGCCAATTCTTTTTTATGTTTTTGAAAGTTGAAACCATAAAAGTTAAACGTTTTGATATTAAAACATACACATATATGATTACCTTCTCATCTATGAATTTGGCCCAGAACCGAGCCAAGGCTCTCTGACGAGGGTCTTGCGGAAGCAGTGGATGATTCAGGGGCCATGTCTCGTCGATGTATTCGAGTATAATAGTCGATTCTAGAATAGGATTACCGTTGTGAACAAGAACTGGGACCTTTTTGTGAATTGGGTTGTACTTCAAAAGCTCATCACTCTTGTTGGCCAAGTCTTCTTGTACGTATTCATACTTGATGCCCTTCAGTTCCAGAGCCCATATCACTCTGTAAACATAAGAACTCGGCCAAGCTCCTATCAGCTTTACTTCTTCCATTTTTTGAGTCCTGATGTTTCTTTCTAACAACTTTGGCCAAGTTTTCCTTCTTTTGATAATCATTTAATTTGGTAAGTTCATTTTATAGGAGGGGTGTCTTCTTGTAGGGACATGGCTTTGGAGTCTGGACCACTTTGTATGACTTTTGTGAGTTTATTATTTGGACCATAACATTCTTTCAAACAAATTATCATAATCTATATGGGAGTAGTTCACTGGAAACTTCCTTCTAGGATGAAAGTTCTGATGAGCCTACTTTTCGTGAGGCTGACTTTTCAATTTGGAGGTGGTTTCTTTCATGGTTCTCCACGTATGTTTTAAGCAAGTGTGAAATTTTGAATGACAGAAAATTGTGTTCATGCACTGTATGGTTTATGGATTACCCGTGATAAAACTTGAAATCAGAGAAATCAATTGAAATGTTGGTGGAGATTTCTATTAGGAAATGGACCCTGCTAATTTGTGCGATGACTTTTTTAAAATTATTTTTCAAAATAATTTTTTTAAGAGTGCTACAACGATATATTTATGACGATAAATTTATAATTTTTTTATTACAACCCACCAGTCACTAGTATAGTGGCTAGACTAGCTATTTCAATGGCTAAAATTTTATTTTATTAGATACTTCTAGAAACGTCATTTTATCCTAAACAACTGTATACTAGTAAGGACTTATCGAATTATATTGGGTTTTATGGAGCTTATTTTTACTATAACTTATTCCCTCGAACGATTTTAGAGAGCGAAAATTTGCGGCATGAAATCAGTTTGTAGGATGAAGAGGTGTGATATTATCTTGTGTTATAATTTTTTATTATAATAAAAGCCTGAATCAGAAAAAAAAGTAGGCTTAGGTCTCGTGAACTATTAAATAATGTTACTAGTATTTTGCTTGTTTATCTGATTTATTATTGCTCTCGTAATTGGAATTACCGTTTAATCCGTAATAATTTCTCCTCTAGTTCCTGGTCAATTTATGTTCAAGCTAAACAGGACAGCAATCCACGGCACACCCTGGCCGCTATGAAAACGACATACAACAATCAAGAAGACCTCGTCGCATTAAAATTACAAAGAGATCAAAGTGTGATCATTTTATCAATTAAACATACAGAATAGTCAATAACAAGATAATTTAAAAATCTAGCCTATAACAATCAGTCTTTTCCCTACCCTTTAAATAAAATAAGCTTATGAAAACCAAACAAAAACTAATTACATAATATTTAATAACTATATACGTACATGTAGCCAATAATGACATTATATTTAACATCATGTTTAGTTGGTGGAATGGAATAGGAATGATATTGGGAATTATAATAAAATGGAATTGGAATGGGAATAGAAATGATATTTCATTGTTTGGTTGATTTAGTAGAGTGGAATGAAATAAGTACTATATTAACCAAAATATCCTTATTTTTAGATGTCCTAATAGGGTAAAAAAGGAAAATAATGTTTCTAAAATATGGATAAAATAGTGGAATGTTGATTTCATAGTTTTTTGGATAGAATTACAATTCCATCAAATAATGGAACTTTGATTTCATAGGAATCATTATTCTTTGTTCAATGTCAAAGCAAACAATAGAATAAGAATGATAATTCCATTCCCAAGTTCATTCCCCTATACTAAATATGCCATAAATGTATAGCGTAATAATGAGTTCTTCCCCTTACATTTGAATGGAAAAAGCTTATAAAGACCAACTAAACTAATTAGTAATAACAAGACACCGATTTTATTCATCAATTCAGGTTAGGAAGAAGAAGGTTCATCTGAACAAATGAAAGAAGTGAAGCCACTTGGAGCTTGGCTTAGCTCCTTCTGTTACAGAGTTATATGGGCTCTAAAACTAAAGGGTGTCGAGTATGAATATGTAGAAGAGGATCTTTTCAACAAGAGTGATCTTCTTTTACAGTATAACCCGGTTCACAAGAAGATCCCGGTGCTCGTTCATGGCGGAAAACCAATTTCAGAGTCAACTGTTATTCTTGAGTACATTGAGGAGACTTGGCCACAGAATCCACTGCTCTCCGCTGACCCTTATGAGAGAGCTCTGGCTCGGTTTTGGACAAAGTTTCTAGACGACAAGGTAATAATTTTTTTTTTTTTTTTTGGTGTTTAAATTTTTTCATTAACCTTGTACAGTGTCATCAAAATTGGAAAATATGGAGATCTCTTTAAAGAACTTTACATATTATTATACTCAAAAGACACAAAAATTGATATAATCTTTAAAATTTCTTTTTTTTTTCAAACTAATAAATTGCATACTGGGTCCTGCCGAACCCGGCTATTTTTGCATTCTTTCGAACTGTGAGAGAAGCACAAGAGAAGGCAACAAAAGAAGCCAAAGAAGTGTTGCAAATAATAGAAGATTATGGTGTAGAAGACAGAAAATTCTTTGGAGGCGAGAAAGTGGGGATGGCAGACTTGGTCTTGGGATGGATAGCCGGTTGGCTTTAGTACATGGAAGAAGCAGTTGGTGTAAAGCTTTTAGGGCCTCAAAGATTTCCTCGGTTAATGGCGTGGATCAAGAATTTTAGAGATGCAACAGAAATCAGAGAGAACCTTTTGGCCTATTTTAAAGGCCTAAGAGAGAGGTTTATTGCCCAAGCAACAATGTAAAAACAAAAAAAACTAACGCAATATTTAAATCTTATTAATGAATTAGTTTCATACTTTCATTACGCTTGTAGCCACAAACAACACAGAGAGAGAGAGAGAGAGAGAGAGAGAGAGAGAGAGTTGTTACCTTGTTAATGTTTTTAGGTGTTTGGAAATGAAATAGTTGAATAATTTCATGACTACAATTCCAAGAAGTCCAAGACATATTCAAGAGTCANAAATGAAAGAAGTGAAGCTACTTGGAGCTTGGCCTAGCTCCTTCTGTTACAGAGTTATATAGGCTCTAAAACTAAAGGGTGTCGAGCATGAATATGTATAAGAGGATCTTTTCAACAAGAGTGATGTTCTTTTACAGTATAACTCGGTTCACAAGAAGATCCCGGTGCTCGTTCATGGCGGAAAACCAATTTCAGAGTCAACTGTTATTCTTGAGTACATTTGAGGAGACTTGGCCACAGAATCCACTGCTCTCCGCTGACCCTTATGAGAGAGCTCTGGCTCGGTTTAGGACAAAGTTTCTAGACGACAAGGTAATAATTATTACTATTTTTTTGGTGTTTGAATTTTTTCATTAACCTTGTACAGTGTCATCAAAATTGGAAAAATATGGAGATCTCTTTAAAGAATGTGAACTTTACATATTGTTATCGATATGTTTATTCAAATAGAAGAGATTGAATTCAGTTTATTTTCTACTCAAAAGACACAAAAATTGATATAATCTTTAAAATTTCATTTTTTTTTTCAAACTAATAAATTGCATACTGGGTCCTTCAGAACCCGGCTTTTTTCGCATTCTTTCGGACCGTGGGAGAAGAACAAGAGAAGGCAACAAAAGAACAAGAGAAGGCAACAAAAGAACCAAAAAAGTGTTGCAAATAATAGAAGATTATTATGGTCTAGAAGACAGAAAATTCTTTGGAGGCGAGAAAGTGGGGATGGCAGACTTGGTCTTGGGATGGATAGCTGGTTGGCTTGAGTACATGGAAGACGCAGTTGGTGTAAAGCTTTTAGAGCCTCAAAGATTTCCTCGGTTAATGGCGTGGATCAAGAATTTTAGAGATGTACCGGAAATCAGAGAGAACCTTCCTCATGGTGATCAATTTTTGGCCTATTTTAAAGGCCTAAGAGAGAGGTTTATTGCCCAAGCAACAATGTAAAAACAAAAATAACTAACGCAATATTTAAATCTTATTAATGAATTAGTTTCATACTTTCATTAGGCTTGTAGCCACAAACAACAAAGAGAGAGAGAGAGAGAGAGAAGTTACCTTGTTAATGTTTTTAGGTGTTTGGAAATGAAATAGTTGAATAATTTCATGACTACAATTCCAAGAAGTCCAAGACATATTCAAGAGTCAGAGTTTGGACATAGATTAGCATATAATTATACGACCACCGCATTCATTATACACTAAAGAATCATGCTTGACTACAAGTACCAAAATAAAATTAGCAACATTTCTCACCTAATCTTTTGGAAATGGTTGAATAGAGCCCAAACAGGACAAAACAGATTGACCAAACATTTAAGAACTCACCATAGTAGGAAGGTAGAACAAAAATTCATCAAAAATGGAGGAAGTGAAGGTGGTGGGAACCTGACCTGGGCTAGTCCGTACGTTTACAGGGTTATCTGGGCTCTAAAGCTCAAGGGTATCAAGTATGAATACATCGAAGAAGATATATTTAACAAGAGCGATTTGCTTCTGCAGCTTAACCCTGTACATAAGAAAGTTCCACTTTTCATTCATGGCGGAAAACTGATTGCAGAGTCCATTGTTATTCTTGAATAAATTGATGAGGTGTGGCCTCAAATCCCCTTGCTTCCAGATGACCCCTCTGAGAGAGCCTTCTCCCGGTTTTGGATGAAGTTTGGAGATGACAAGTTAAACATATATAAACACACAATTAAACTACTTAGAAAGTTATGTTTTTCTGGACTTATACTGGTTTGACCACAAGTGCTTCTTTGTGTAATTTAGGGGCCAAATTTCTTTCGGTTCTTGAAGACCACAGGAGAAGAGCAAGAACAAGCAACAGAAGACGCCCAAGACCATCTAAAGATCTTGGAAGAGGATGGCCTTGGGGAGAAGTAGTTTTTTCGGAGGCAACAATATAGGGATGACTGATTTGGCCTTCGGATGGCTAGCTTTCTGGCTTGACGTTGTGGGAGAGGCAGCTGGTGTAAAACTGCTTCAGCCCAACAGCTTCCCTCGCTTGCAAGTTTGGATTGAAAACTTTAAGAATGTTGCTGTGATCAAAGAAAACCACCCTGATTGAGATTGGATGTTGGAGCATTTCAAAGGCCTACGAAAGATGTATCTTTCGCCGACTACAGCGTAGACATAGTTCAAATTATTGAAATGAATTAGCTACATGGATTCCTCAAGCTATTTCAACTAATATGGAGATAGTTTTAAGGGCAGAGTAGCTGTTGTTGTTGGTTCTACGTTCCATGATCATCTTGATCTATTTCTACTCCCCCCTTCCATTTTCTTTCTTCTTTTCTAGATAATAATATATTTTACCTGCTTCATCTTTCTGTTTGATTCACAGGTTCACAAGCTAACCTTATTCCTGCAAAAGGAAAGGCATAAATACGCATTGTCTGATACGAAACTGGATTATCATAAACAAATTAGCAACAAGGTTCTTAGTACATTTGAAACTGGATTATCATAAACAAATTACCAACAAGGTTCTTAGTACATTTTTACATGACAAAAATAAAGCTACAAATGTGCAAGTTTGAAGTCAAATTAAAGGTTGCAAGGCCATTGGGGTCTTTAATCTTAACTTGCTCAGCGAGCTAGCTTTGTGTATTTTTAATGTTGGCTTCTGACAGAAGAGGTTCGAGTTCTCCTTTCCGGTGTAGCTTCACTGTGTCTGCATAAAAATAAGCAGCATCATAAGATGGGAAAGAACTTTCACTTTGTTCTACTTTCGTTCTTTGTTTATCTTTTTTCACTTTTAAGCAAAGTGCATGACCATATGTTTCAAAACTGTATAGCCAAAATGTAGAGAGATCTCATATGGGGAATACATATTGGGTGGGTCTGTAACTGCTCTTACAAAATAAAGATAAAGGGCTTGTTTGGCAACATATATATACATACTATATTTTTAAAAGAAAAAAAAAAAAAAAGAAAAAGAATCGTGAAGGTTTCCTCGAGCAGCATCTTAAGATAAAAACGTTACCATGTGAGGCCAAAATTTTTAAGGTAAAAATAAAATTTTCCTCTGGAAGAAACATAGTGAGACTTCTGACTAGAAGATTAGTGGTCTTAAAAATCTAGTAAAGGAAGAACTTGTACCTGTACAGCCACCAATGTGTTTGCCCCCTGCTCATGAATAGGAGTAAAAGATTGAGCTTTCAGTCTAATTAAACACCAATTCAAATAAAAACATAGTAACAGCAACTTAATGCAGGCAAGATTGCAGTATCATGAGTTGCACAGATATCTGTTCTACAAATAGGCTTCGTGCAAGAAAATGACCTCAACAGAAGAGTTAAAAATTTGAAGGGCAAGTGTAGCAGCCAGACAAATTCAAGCATACAACCCGTGGTTCCACAAAACAGATGTACTTATTACATGGACAACACATATAGTATGTACGTCAATACCATGCATTTGAAAAAGGGAAGTTTCCTGCCTTTTGTACTTGCGAAGATATGTTCATACTAAAAGACAAAAAACAAAAACAAAGAATTCCTAATCGAAGAACAATCTACCTAAAATTTTGCAATGAAGAAGGGATGAGGGAAAGAATATGTTTAGATGTCTTCAGGTAGTTATCAAGCATTAGAAAGCACTACTTACCAATAAAAACGTTAGGTACAGTATGTTGTCCTGTAAGCCTCTCCAGAACTTTCTGTACCTGAGGCCCCTGGGCACCTGAAGCAAAGGGCAAAATATGAGAAAACATAGGAATAGAAAGTAAAACCTACCTCTGAATATTTAACTAACCATGTTAATATAATCAAATAAACGCATTGTCATTACATAATTGTGCAAGCACCCTCATGGGAAGACCTGAGATGTACTGAAGCGAAGAAAGATCAACGAGTTCCAAATATATCTCAACAAGCAAGGTGTAGATATTTTGAAATATCAAACTAAATATCAGTTAAAGGACTAATTATCCCTTATGGATGTCAATAATTTCAAGCATCAATCTCAATCGATTTTGGCTTTTATTTAGTTTACAGAGAATTTCATGTATCACAGGTCAATATAGGAAACCCAAGAGCCTCAACCCCAGATGATGGAATCTTGGCGTATAATTACTCTTGTTTTGCTGCACTAGTATTCCCAGATTGGTTACCATCGACTAATACATCTAACAATGGAGGGTATGACCTAGTATGGTAATTACAACCCGGTTTGTTACTGGAAAATGCCAAAGGACATTCTGTGTTAGAAACGGTGTGTTTCCAAAAGGTAACAGGAGTTGTACTATCTACTTTTGAAACCTATGCTTATTCACACACTTCCATCAATAATCAGCTTATGAAAATATTCTTTTTGATTATATACACGTATGAAAAAGCACTGGAATTTAAATAAATACGGGTCAATTCCAAAAACATTCAATAACACAACATACAAGTACCTACATAACGTTGATAAGCATATTACATCAAATAAAAACTGAAATACCAAAATAATACTTCAAAAAAGAAAGCAAAAGAACAAATCTCCAGTCACAATTAAAAACATAGACAACATATTGTTCAGACGTACAGAAAGGAGTAAAAGAATACGCACCCATCTCGTCCAATTCAATCACTAGTGGCTCTACTCCAAGTCTCTTGAACAGCGTTTTGACCTCAGACGAATAACTTGCAACATAAAATCCAAAGTACCCATTTCAAAGATCAAAAAAGTGAAGAAAAATACCACTAAAATCTGAAATTAAACAAAATAAAAAGTAACCAGTTTTTAGACATCGACATCGGTTTTAAGGGGATTTGACTTACGAGCACCATGTTTTGGAGTAAACCACAACTGGGTTCTCCGCCACAGTCTTCTTCACGGTGTCTTCAAGCCGAGACCCGAAAGAGGAAGACATGGCTTGAACCGAGATGGGTCTGCGTCTTCTGGAGCCATAAATGATGCTAAAAAGGCTTGTGCTTGAGCTGTTTCTGGAGCTGAAACTGTTGTTCAAAGGAATTGGGCATACAGAGGACTTGATTACGGAAGAGAGAGTTCGAGGAGAGTTGTGAGGGACGGAGGTGAAATGGGTCAGATTAGATGAGACCGCCATTGTTGTTGCTGACTTGGTTGGTGGCAATGGTATCTTTTTGCTTTTTCAGTGTGGTTTTTACCACAGCTTTCTTGGAGCTTTTTCTGTATTTTTGGGCCAATCAACTACTTTGCTTCGCCCTTATTGGGTTCTCTCACTTTTCCTCTCTGTCTCTGTCTCTCTCTCTCTCCTTCTCAATGAATCTACCCGTGTTCTTGAATTTTTACTCTACATTTCAGTAATAAAATTCACTCCAGTTCAGGTTAAAGTGATTGTTGCTTATCAAAAAGAAAAAAACATAAATAATAAAGGAGTGGGCTGACTAGTTTTCTCTAAAGAAATCTATCACTTTTACATGTAAAAAACTAAAAGAATTACAAAAATACGGAACTCAAATTTTTTTCAAATTTTCATACGATTTTTATTAGAAAAGTATCACTTTTTAAAAAATATTTAGAAAAATATCATTTTTAAAAATAGTTACTGGTTATCAATTTTTAGAAACTTGTTACTAGTATTTAGTTACCAGTTATATACCAGTTATAAATACCTTTAGTTACTAGTTACTAGTTTCTAGAAATTGGTTACCAGAAATTAGTTACTATTTTAAAAAATAATATTTTTCTAAATAGTTTTTAAAAAATAGTATTTATCTAATAAAAACCGTACCGTACCCTAAAAAAACTTAAACCACCGTATTTTTTAAATTTTTTTTTAAATTACAGTATAATGTCTAATTTCCCTATCTTTGGGGAAATTACACCATATACGATGTTTGAGAAAAAAATTTGAAAATAAGGTGATTTTGTATTTTTTAAGGAGCGATACGATTTTTATTAGAAAAATATCGCTTTTTTAAAAATATTTAGAAAAATATCATTTTTTAAAATAGTAACTAGTTTCTAGCGACCAGTTTCTGAAAACTAGTAACCAAAGATATTTATAACTAGTAACCATTAACCAGTTTCCAGAAACTGATAACTAGTAACTATTTTAAAAATGGTATTTTTCTAAATATTTTTTAAAAAGTGATATTTTCCTAATAAAAACCGTATGAAAATTGAAAAAAAGTGTGACTTCCGTATATTTGTAATTTTTTTTTTCAGTTTTTGTACGTATAAGTGTTAGAAACCCTATATCTTTTCAGACTTGGGCTGCTAGACTCGCCTCCTTTTTGGATTAAATTAGGTGAATACCACTTTTTTTTTCTCATTAATTAAATCTACCACCATACTACTTTTTAAAATGAATTCTTGACGAATTCTTGACGATCTTGACGGATTTTTGATAGATTCTTGACGTCAGTAGTAATCTTGACAGATTCTTGATGAATTCTTGACGGATTCTTGATGAATTCTTGATAAACTCTTCACTAATTCCCTCCTAAAAGTGGTAGAATCTAATAGTGATGGTAAATTTAGTTAAACATTTAAAAAAAGTAGTAATTGTCAACTTAACCCCTCATTTTGGGATCTTCCGCTGAAGTATCGGGTACAAGTTTGACCCAATGCATAGCCCACGATTTTTTACCAAAGACATCAAAATAAGAAAACGACAACCTTTTTCTTTTTCGTTGACAATAAACGACAACCTATTTGGGCACCTCATCCAAATTAATTACTATTCATTTCTTGCTTTTTTCTTTAAATGCTTAAATTTTGAAGATAATATATTGGCTTAATTAGGATTTTGCCAGCTTACATGGAAATGAAAGACGAACTCCAGCTTTCATGCTCATCCCAATAGAGTACTTATGGAATGATCATTAAATATTTACCTTTCTATAACTCGCCATAAATAAAATATTTGAAAAGAAAAAGCTAAAGAATCTGAGTAGTATGCCCAATAATGGTTGGCATATAAATTATGCATTAGGCATGAAAGGAAACAATTTAGATATCTTTCTGTTTGGATCTTGTATTTTCGGTTAGAAAAAAAAGGATAAATTCTTAAAAATTTCATTTTCTTTTATTTAGATTTTAATTAAAAATTAAAGGAAATAATTTCATGGAGACTGTGTGAGGAAGTTTAGGATAATTTTAGAGGATTTAGATTAATAATAAAAAGATTACGAGAGAAAAAACTTTCGAAAACTAAATTTTATAAGATTTCAGGAAAATATTTTCCCTCTCAGTTTCCTATTTTTTCCCTCATATTTTTATTACCTCCTAAAATACAAGTTCCAAATATGACCTAAAAACATGATGTTTTATAAATTATTGTTCATCATTCTCGTGTAGAAAAGAACTCTTATATTGTTTTAACATTTATTTCTTAGGCATGGGGAATTATGGAGCTTTTCAATTTTAGTATTTGTTCCCCATTTTCATTTTCATCATTAGCTTTTCGTGCAGAGCCATAGCCATTGATGAAGATCATAGAAAGGCAAGCAGTCTACTTTTCGCAAACATTATTATTTATGTATTACTTAGTGAATGTTAGCATCAAAATATGGCTCATAGTTCGTTTTACAAAACAAAATTTTTTAAATGACGCTTTTTTTAAAAATAAAAAGTAAAAATAAAAATAAAAGAAAATTTTAATTTTGTTAGCTTAGGGCCTTAACTGTGAATGTCATGATGGTACAGGTTTATGTTGCATACATGGGGGCTCTTCAAGATAAGTTGTACTCACCTACGTCTCATCATTTTGATATTCTACAAAGTGTTATTGATCGAAGGTAGTCTAGCTACATATATATATATAATATTATAATATTCATGTTACTGTTCTTTGTTGTTATCAGAATGTTTATATGAGGTTTACTTGTCTATTAACTTGATCCATATTACAGTCCCATCGAGAATTCCTTAGTTCGAAGTTACAATAGGAGTTTCAATGGATTTGCAGCTAAACTTACCGAAAAACAAAGACTCAAGCTTGCTAGTAAGTACTCCAACACCATTTAAAAGAAGCAATACAGTATGTATTATCACAAGAACATAGATAATAATAATATGTACTACTCTGAAAATCATGGTTGGTATGTATGAAGGAAGTAATCTCTGTCTTGCCAAATAAAATACTTCATACACAAACAACAAGATCTTGGGACTTCATGGGATTCCCTGAGACAACGAGTCGAAATCCCACCGTGGAGAGTGATACTATAGCTGCTGTTATAGACTCTGGAATTTGGTCAGTCGGAAAGCTTTAGCTCCATTTGGAACCTGGATTTTTGGAAGGAAAGAAAAAAAATTCAAGGGATTCTATTTTTTTTTGTTTGGATTGAAACAAAAGACGAATAAAATGTTTTTTTCAAGAAAAACAAAAACTTGATTTGATGTTATTTTTTAATATATAGAATGTTGACATATTAATTAGTAAAACTAAAAGTGTGAAAATAAAGTTCTATAAATATTTAAAAAAATTATTTTCTTCTTTATTTTTTCATGAATTTTTTCTTGTAATTTTTTTTTCTTTTAAAATTCGGATTCCAAACGGAGCCTCAATGATGAATGTTTCAGTCCTCCTCCTAAGAAATGGAAAAGCGGTTGCCAAGGCGGAAAATTTTTTACCTGCAACAAATATTTCTCTTTTCATTTCATTGCAATCCAATGGCAATACATATTTTATTAACTTTTAATATATATATATATTGAGATTCTGTAAAATTCTTGTTTTGCAGTAAGATAACTGGAGCTCGATATTATCCGAAATTGAGAAGAGATGGCTCTGCAAGAGATGTTGATGGTCATGGAAGCCACACAGCCTCTACGGCTGCTGGAAACCATGTAATACATGCGAGCTTTTATGGATTAAAAGAAGGCATTGCTAGAGGAAGGGTTCCCTCCGCAAGAATTGCAGCCTACAATGCTTGCAACTCTAATAATTGCGAAACGGTTGCTATATTATCTGCTTTTGAGGATGCTATTGCTGATGGCGTCGACATCATTACTATATCGATTGGATCTAAGGAAACTCAAAGATTTGAAGTTGATACAATTGACATTGGCGCTTTTCATGCGATGGAGAAAGGATTACTAACTTTAAACTCTGCAGGAAACACTGGCCGCCCCTCTCTTGGAACCGTGACAAGTGTAGCACCACGGTTAATGACAGTAGCAGCAAGTACAATAGATCAACGAATCATAGACAAGGTTGTTCTTGGCAATGGAAAAACCATAATTGTATGTTTCACTCTCTTTTACTTCTTAGTACAATGTTATTGCTGTATCTCTTAGTTTAAACAACTTCTATTGCGTTGTTGGTTATGATATTTATTTGTCATACATTCTAATGATTTTACACAAACAGGGGCATTCTATTAATACTTTTGGACTAGATGACACAAACCTTCCTCTTATACATGGAAAAGCAGCTTCAACAGGTTGCTCGGATTCGAGTACTAGTAGCTTCTATAAACCATTCATTTTAACCTAAAATTTTCATCGGAGAATATCAGACATGAAGAAAAATGACCGTGTTTTCTTGTATTTTTGTCTTTCAGTATGTGCGACGGCGAGTGACGATGATTTAGTTGAAGGGAAGATTTTTTTGTTGGGTGATTCATATGACGGAATCCTTGAAGCTGCTCTTTCTACTGCACTTGGTTGCATTTGTACTGATCAATGGGATGTTGATTCCATTGTCCCATTCCCTACAACTGTTTTGAATGATGCGGACTACAAGGTGCTCTTGTCCAATCTAAATTCCACAAAGTATGCATAATTTATTATTCCCTTATTATGATCAACTTTTCCAGGCCACTGGCCAAACAAAATCTGCAAAGGAGAAAATTGTCTTCCTTGCATTGTGTTTTCCTCCTCAACAAATGCAAGCTCTTTTTCCTATTTTTTGTAGAGATCCTCGAGCAACGATATTAAAAAGTGAATTGTAAAGGATTATTCGGCTCTTGTTGTTGCTTCCTTTTCTCATCGCGTGGGCCAAATGTTGTCACACCAAACATTATGAAGGTATATGTTGTTTTATAACCAACCGATTGTCATTGTTTTTCTCTCATCTTGTTGCTAATTAGATTACTATGCTCAAATATTTTTGCAGCAGGATATAAGTGCCCCAGGAGTAAATAAATATCTTGGCTGCATATTCACCTCGAAATGGAATTTTTTTTCGATTCAAGAAATGTAAAATACAACATAATGTCATCAGGAACCTCTATGTCTTGCCCCCATGTTGCTGGAGCAGCAGCCTATGCAAAAACATTTTACCCTGATTGGTCTCCTTCTACTATTAAATCATCTCTTATGACTACAGGTACTACTTGGAAGCTTTTTCCTTAACATGTCAAGTATTCAGTTTTATACGTTAACACTTCCATTTAACCAAATATACTTCTATTTGTCCCTCTCTCTTTGGTTGTAGCTTTGTTGATGAAGAATACTAGAAATTCAAATGGAGAATTTGATTATGGCTCAGGACATGTCAATCCAGTACAAGCTATAAATCCTGGACTTGTTTATGAAGCTTTGGAAGAAGACTTTATAAAGTTTCTTTGCAGCATTGGCTATGATGAGAAGAAAGTTAGGCTTATATCAGGAGATAATAGTCGTTGTCCCAAAGACACAAACAAAAGATCACCAAAAGATCTCAATTACCCTTCAATGACCGCCAAAGTTCCAATAGGCGAATCGTTTCGTATCGAGATTCACAGAAGAGTTAAGAATGTTGGTAAAGCAAACTCTACTTATAAGGCCAAAATGTTTTCAAAATCTCTTACCGGAATCAAAGTGGTGCCTGAAGTCCTGTTTTTCCAGCCATTGAATGAGGAGAAGTCCTTTGATGTGATTATTAAAAGAGCTAGTTTATCATATAATTCCATGGTGTCTGCATCGTTGATTTGGTCTGATGGCACTCATAATGTCAACTTGAAGCTAAAGCAACATGGAACATGAAGCCAAATGGGAATCTAATTCAGATTACAGTCGTTTCATTTCATTTGCAATTGCATTCCTTAGTGTGATAATAATTCTATCTCCATTTGCTTCGGTTCTTTGTGGATCTCTACCGTAGAGCCACATAAAATAAAGTTCTTGCAAAAAAATTTCTGAGTTTCACTTATAAAGTAATGAAACCTTGTAAGATTTATTTTATTTTATTTTTAAAATAAAAAAGAAAACGTGCAAGCCAAGGATGATCAGTATCTCGTGGCCAAAATCATCGCGTTGTTTCTTTCTTCAGATGAAGTTTCGCTTCGAGTACGACAATTTCTGGCTCCCAGGACAGGAAATACATGTCGTGTTTATATCAAACGACAGCAAGAAGTTTTTCAGTAAAACAACATTTTGATTTCAAACTAAGACAAAATTTTAATTTTAGGATCTAAATGACGTCACATTTAAAATACGCCCAATCAAACTTCTAAATAAACTACACGTCCTTGTTTTGTTTTTGTACTTAGAAGACCAAAGTTCTTCAATCCACGTGTCGTTTCGGTACATAAAGGGACATTAACATGTCAATATTTTTTAAAGGATAAATTGCAAAAAATACTCTGAGGTTTGAGTATTCTGTAATTTAAAATTTGAAAATTAAATTAAAAAAATAATAATATCCTCCATTAAAATTGGATTAATCCTTATTATTCTCCTTGATTTTAAAGATATTATTATCTTTTATCAGTTAAAGTTATTCAAAAAATCAACACAGGATATTAATTTTTAGATATTCTTAATCTCATGGTCTTATTTTACTTATTTTACGAGTCAAAACCTTAGAGCTTAAATTGCAGAATATCCAAATCTCGGAATATTTTTTTTGCAGTTTACCCTTTTGTAAATGATAGTTATTTTTATATAACCAAGTAGCTATCGGCCTTTCTGTTTTTTTACATTTAAAAAAAAAAAAGTTAGAGTTAATCTTATTTTAGCCCCTTGAAAAACAACCTAAATTCAATTTTGATCCATGATTTTAAAAATATATCAAAATTTGGTTCATGAATAATATTTTATCTTAATTTAGCTTGTAAACCTTCAAATATGACAATCTTATGCCCTGAATTATACTTTTATATGTAACTTTCTATTATTTGTTATTTGCACAGTCATCCATGGTACTTGTTTTTTTGAAAGGCATCCATGATACTTGTTGTCGTTTACATTTTATTCCTTTATTTATTTATTTTTTTTGCACAGTCGTCCATAAATTAGTTGGATTTTTTCCTTTTATGTAAAAAAACATAAAGATAATAAAAGGGTTAAAATTTATAATAGCTCGTGAATAATATTTTTTGTATCTCTTTGATTCGTGAATTTTCAATTATTACGTGTTCATAGTTATATCATTTATTGAATTTGACGATTTTTTTGAAAAAGGGCCTGATGTAATAATACCAGAGTTTATATTATTATTTTAGTCGAAATTTTGGGAGGCCAAATAATAGAATGACAGGCCATTGTTAAAATTTACCAATTCTTTAAATGTGGTTTTTTTTTTTAAGATGTGATATATTCTGTTATAAATGTTTTTTTTAAAAGGGTTTTAACCTCTACTTTGTTACGAAAAAAAGAAAAAAAAACCTCACACACCCTAAAAGTCAAACTCTCGATTTAATACCCAATTCTCATCCGCTGGACATATTATGTTATAAATGTTGTCTTTACTGGAATAAATGCGTCAAGAAACGTTGCCGTTTATGAAATACATTTTCTGTCCTGAGATACATACGGTTGCCTTTCAAGAAATTTTCGTCCTTTTCGTGCAATTGTGGTCATAGATTTTGTCGTCTCTAACTTCAAAGACAGAAGTCGTTCGAAAAGATGTTTGTCGCTCAGTTTGACTTCAAAAATAAAATAGAAAGTCGTTGAAATTGGAGATGTGTTGCGAACTCGAGTTTAAAAATTTTGTCACAGTTGTCGTTTATGCATACCATGTCGCCATAAATCGTCTTCAATTTTTGTCGTTTTCCGAAAATCTAGTTGTTCGTTAGAAACGAAGTCCGAAAGTCGTTTTAGGTAATGTAATCAATAATCATTAGTCCACGGTTCTCCCTTGAACATTATTGTCGTTTGAAACATGTTGTCGTTTTTTTAAATATATCGTCGTCGTCATCTCCAATTTTCCCTTCAATTCTGGCTTTAGGGATTCAAATCATAATTCGTCTTCTTCCTGCCTTTGCTAGCCGCAGGCCCTCGCACTATCATAATTGAAATAGTTTAAATTTTGAAAATTTGAAATTGGACCCAGTTCGATCAAAAGCTAGTAATTTCTCAATCTGGTATATTCGTTAAAGAAATATGTCAAAAGAGTCTTTTTCTTTTTTTTTTTTTAAAAAAAACACACACACATATATATATATACCACATAGCGGATGCACAACAAGGGTGGGCACGTGACCTCCCCAAATTTTGTTTTTTTGTGATATTTTCATTAACTTTTTTAACATTTATAAATATGCCCCTCATCACTTTAATTTTGGCCTTATTAGCTGGTTATAGTTTAGGTAATAAACAACAAAAGTCCCTAAATTTTAGTGTTTTTTTTATTTAGGTCCTAAATCTTTATTTTTTGATATTCAAATCCTCATTCTTATATTTAACTTGTACTTTTTGTGTTTTAATTTTCTACAAAATTTTATATCATATCCTGAAAAACAATCCTGAGTCCGCCACTCAATATATAAAAGATTATAATATATTGAACAAATCTTATTAAATAATGGGTCGTCGTAGGCTGCTTTTGAGTTCTTAAGTAGCACTACTACTAGTGATATAGTAGTTAGGGGTGGTAATTCGTATTGTCGTGTCATATTCGTGTCGTGTCGAGGCATATATATAATGAGCAATTACCAAACCCAAACCCGACACGTTTATTATTCGTGTCATGATTTGTAAACCCACACCCAACACGCTAAATAAACAGGTTAACCTGTGAGCGACACATTTAACACATTATTTAAATAGGTCGTATTCAGATCGTGTCCAACGTAACACGATCTGCTAACCTGTATACTGTTAACCCGTTAATTGAACTCAATTTAACATGTTAATGTTAAATATGTTGTATTTGGTTCAACTTGACATAACGTATTAACCTATTAATTTTAACATGTTAACCTATTTCACATTTTCAATATAACTTGATATAATCTATTAACTTATTTTATATTTCCAATATAACCAAGCAACCATAATCAAATAAATATAACACACAATCCAAAATTTAAAACCAAAATAAAATTTTCAAATTTTAGTACATAAAACATAAAAGGGAAGTTTTAAGTCTTGGTACACACAGGATAATACAATGTCTCAAAAAATTTAATCGTGTTAAACAGATCTATTTCGGGTTTAACAGGTTAACCTACTAATGACCTATTATTTAATCATGTTTAATCGGGTTTAACCAGTTTTGACCTGTACCCGTTTAAGACAAACCCAAACCCGCTAACTTCGTGTCGTTTTCGAGTCGTGTTATCATGTCGTGACCTAAATTACCACCCCTAATAGTAGTGTGGTCCACTTGGGCAACCTCACTCGTGAGTGGATTTTTATATGTTGGTCTATAATGTCCTATAATAGACAAAGTATAGAAGAAAAAACATGACGGAGAAGGGATGACAACTAAGCCTGCCAAGTTAGAGGTTGCAGCCTTAGGTTGAACTTGAAGAGGGGTTTGAATTTTGTCTATCCAAAGAACATGGCCATTAAATATATTTGTCTCTTGCTGTAAATCCAATATCTGATCTATTTATCTCAGAATGTTGGGACTTTGATACTCTGTCATGTATACTCACTCCAACACTCAAGTCACTATCCTATACTGACAATATCAAGTTTCTGGAACTTATTGTCGTTTGCCACCTAAAACTAGGAGTGTTAATGTTCACATTGTTATATATGTAGTACTATAAACAATAAGCTAAGTTGTTATAGTTTTTAACTATGCTAGTTGTTATAGTTTTTAACTATGCTATATAAGACATGCATGTATCAAACTCACCAGAATATATACTATGGATATGTACGAAATATCAGAATGTTATAATAATATGTAATAAGATTCATATGATTTGGGAAAATAAATCATTGGAAGAATGAGATATGGAGGAGGTAAGTGACTACATGCATTCCCCATTCCTGAAAGGGCATCAAACTGGAAACGTACACTTAAGAAGTACCAAAACAGTACAGATGGCTACTTAATGAAGACAATGCTATCATGTATTATAAGAAAACTTATAAAATATCGAGTTGAGTTCGTGGAGAGAAACCAGACTATATAACTTATTTTTGGTGGGCTCAGCTGGAACTGGAATGAAGCCTAATCTGCAATATGTTATACAATTTGGTCTAAAATGATCCCATGCATTATTTTGCTAATGAACTATTCACAAAATTAATCAGTAAATCAATTATCATTTTGTACTTGATCGTCATTATCATTTTTTGACTAATGGGTTCATACTAGTTTTCTTAATAAAATCTATGTATCTATGTAATATTTATATTCTAATATGATCCACATAGGTCAGTCCCAGTATCCCAAGTTCTAGCTTAAGTCGACACAACCATGTGAAGGAACAAACTCTGGTTTTTGCAAACTGCAATGGTTTATGAGAGAAAGAGAAAAACTGGGCCCTTATGATGGGATTGTTGGCAAGGAAGTATGGGGACCGTCCCATGTGTTCTTTTACTATTATCAACTGTAAATGTCTCCAAATGGAAGTAGATGGAAACCTCTGAAAATTGAACCCCAAAGAGAAAATGACAAAACAAAACAGTGCTAAGCAAGTCGTTGAATATTAGTTAGTTTCGATAAAGAAAACGTAGATTTGTTTATTGTATTTTGAAACGACTCATTCATGAGTAATGTAAAGACATTTATTTTTTATACTAAATGATGTGACATAATTTTTGATCACATTATTAGTGGTTGTGTGATTCAAAATATCTCACATCATTAGTATAAGTTTTTTAGCTTAAATTACGAGTGTCCTAGCATTACTCATTTCAAAATACATTAGTGGTCAAATCTAGGTAAGAAGAAAAAAGTCTACTCAAAAATAAGAATTCGCAACGTTTGTAACATGGGACAATGTTTGAAATGATATATTGAACGTCTTAGTAGTAGTACTATCGATTCTTATATTTCTTGCGATCGAGACGAATAGAACTGTTTCTGTACTAGAGAGGTTGTGGTTGAGAAAATTTTGGAGATGGGACTGACCAAATTAAGTTGAAAAATGCCCTTTTCATTACTTTTTCAAATCAGTCATTGGTGCTGGAGAAACTCATGTGGGGTGTTTTCTAGGCTTTTATGAGATTGTGCTTGGCTTTGGTTACTTCGGACCCAATAGAATGGCTCATGTCCTCGCTAGGTTAGGCAGTTGGGTTATTACTTGCCTTTAAGGAAAACTGATAATTACAACGGCTCTATGATCTGCGTCTTCTCCTAGTCTCGATCAATGTCGTTTCTTTGTTTGGAACAGGACACAAATGATTTTGATTAATGGCCTTGGCGTTTTCGACTTTGATGAGTCTTGAGATTATTCTCCAATATTTGTGGCGTTTCATTCAGTTTTAATTTGAATCTCTCACATGCTCATTTTGATTTTTTTTTTTTTCCCCATCTTCTTATTTTCTCTGTGTTACATTTTGGAAACAACATGGATATTTGTCATATGGCATCTACTATATCTGTTTATGGAAATGAAATTCCAAATGTTGGATGAGAGGAATTTGGAAATTAGTTCTGCCAGCTCTAAGGGATCTGAACCCCAAAATAACCACATATTAGATTTTGAGATACCTAAACTAAATAGCCCCATCCACAAATGATATTATGATCAGTTACCTAACTAAGGTTTTTGATTACCTAAATCTCTATGCATGTGGTTTAGATTTTAACTAGCATTCCAAACTGTACTAGTTTTTTTTTTTTTTTTTCAAAATTAAAAAATACTTGACTAGTGTGACATTATATATATAACTAGTTAGTTTTAAGTATATGTATTTTTCACTCATGCTTATTAGCCGTCACATGTAAAATTTGGTCATTCAAGTCATAGATCTAGACAGAATTGTCACGGCCTTAAAGCATTTTCCTCTTCTTTTTAAAAAGTGTAGGGAGTCAAAACTTAAACAACCAATGTTGAAAATATAATATGTAGTTATTTACTATCTTAAGGAGCATGTGACGGCCTAGAAGCACCTTTTTTCTTCATATATTAATTAAAGTGAGCAACGCCAACAAAACGGTGTCGTGGTGTAGTTGGTTATCACGTCAGTCTAACACACTGAAGGTCTCCAGTTCGAGTCTGGGCGACGCCAAATTGCTTATTTGTTCAATTTTTATTTTTTTTAAATTTTTCTCTTCCTTGTTTAATAATAAAGCTAACAAAATGATGGTTTGTTTCTTTTTTTTTTCTGAGGTAAAAAAAAAAAAGAATAATGCTATGGAGCACTAGTGGTGCCCGGCACCATAATGAACAAAATGATGGTTTGTTTCTTTTTTTTTTCTGAGGTAAAAAAAAAAAGAATAATGCTATGGAGCACTAGTGGTGCCCAGCATTATAATGATGTGTCATTTTGTCACTGATTAATTATAATTATAATTCAGGTGGGGCCTATGTGGGACTCAGTTCATTAATTAAATCATCCAGTGATAGACAGATAT
Source organism: Trema orientale (assembly GCA_002914845.1). Classification (NCBI taxonomy): domain Eukaryota; kingdom Viridiplantae; phylum Streptophyta; class Magnoliopsida; order Rosales; family Cannabaceae; genus Trema; species Trema orientale. Next base: position 213,040 of record JXTC01000420.1, read on the forward strand.
GTCACTGTAGTGCTAAGCACCACTGATGCCTTATAGCATTGCTCAAAAAAAAAAAAAATGATGCTTTAAACCTTAATATTGGATAGCTAAAATTTTACAGTTCAGAAGCTCTTAAGTTGAACTAGATTCAGGTTTCCCAATAATGCTTAAAATTGCTAAATCTCCAGAGAAGATTTACCTGCAACAATTTGATAGAGCTCACTTTACTCTCTCTCTCTCTCTCTCCATGTGGGAGGCAAATACTTAAACTAATTAAGTTGGTCAACCCCTAAATAATAATAACAATTCACAACACAAGAGAATATTGATGATGATAAGAAAAATAATAATAATAATAAAAATGTGAATACTGAATAGTTCCATCAAAAAAAAAAATACTGAATAGGGTATTTTCATATTTGGAGTTAGGCTAATTCTTCTAATTGGCTCTAATTCTATGCGAAAAAAAAAAAAGAAAAAAAAAAGGTGGCGGCCTGGCGGGTGGTATGGACTTGGGTTCCTTTGTCGTTTTTTATACTTGAGGGACCTACTCGTCTGATCATGGAGGTTCTATGGCCAACTTGCCAAATCTCAAAACATTGAATCAGAATCCCTCTGGCCTCTGCCTCTATTTTACTTTGATTCCCATTTTTTCACACATATTTATAATCACTAAACTTAATTATGTTTTACCAAATATGAAACAAATTAATAAACAAGAAAAAATTGAAAAAAATAAAATGAGACAAAAATTCAGGGAAATGTTTAAACTCGATTGCTTTAATTCATTGAAGTATAGTACAAAAGCTGTATAGAACTCCCAAAAAAGAAAAAGCCTCGTCATCCTAGCTTACAAAATGCCCAAACATTTCTATCTTAATTAAACCCAAAAAGAAAACAAAATCGAAAAAACTTGGGCGTTCGGAGAGGGCTGTCTCTGTCTCTGTGCTATCTGTTAACATTTTTTTTTTCCTTTTCTTTCGTTAATATTTTTTTTCGTTTCTGTAATATACAGTATTCGTTGTGTTATACGCCTCAACTAAGCAATTAGTGAAATGGGGTTATTAAATTTTTATTTTTTTTTCCTTTTAGAATTGAGAAATGCATCGTCTATGGCAAGCAGTGGTTCTCTTCTTTTGTTGTCTTGTCTCCTGTTTCCAGACCTTGCCAATGTCTTGTGCGATTTTAATGGCGTCTGAGGAAGCACCAGAGAGCCCTCTCCTCGCGAACCCGACTGCGTAAAGACCCGCATTCCCTTTCCACCCTTGTGGGAATGATGCCTTGGGGAATCCATTCTTGGAGAAAAATTTACCTTCCTGTTACATAACAAACCCAAAAAGAGATTAGTATAAATGAATAAAGATACATAATGGCATTCCCCTGTTTTTAAGAGCAAAAACAGAGTGAGAGTTTAGTTTTAGAACATGTTCTCACCTGAAGCCAAGAAGGGACGTTGCTACGGTACCCAGTGGCGAGAATAACCGAGTCGATATCGAGAGTTTCGCCATTGATGAGTTCAACTTGGTTACGAGTGAACCTCTTGATTCCAGGAACGACCGTAATGTCTCCTGATTTGATCTTCTCCAATGCGCCAATGTCCAAAACAGGGGTCTTCCCTTCTGTGTTCTTGAGCTGCAATGGTCCCACGGAAGGCCTTTTGATCCCGTACTTCTCAATGCTTCCCAGGACCAACCATGACAAGAACAACATGAGCTTGTCAACGAGCCAAAGTGGGAGCCACGCCATTAGCAAAACCGCGAGCTCGAATGTCGATTTCCCGAAAATTTCTCTAGGCAAGATATGGACCTGGATAAGAAAAACAGAGCAAATCCCATTAGAAACCAGAAACTCAGAAACACAGAAATACATTTCATTTTTTCAAAAAACAACTGTTTAAAGTAGTACTAATATGAGTACTCACCGAGCTCCGAACCACCATGGATGGCAAGGCATTGTGATTGCAGAGGTCAAGAGAGAGCTCCATACCCGAATTCCCACACCCAACAACGAGCACCTTCTTCCCGCTGTACTTCTCGCCGGACTTGTACTCGCAAGCGTGCACGACTTCTCCGGCGAATTCACCGAGCCCGTCGATTTCCGGGATCACGCACTCGGCATTCTCGCCGGTGGCCACGACTAACCACCGGCAAATGTACTCGACCTCAACCCGACCCGACCCGGTTGCAGTCGAGACGGTCTTCACCCTCCAGAAGCCGCTGGTCTCGTCGTACCTGGCGGACTGAACGCACTCGTTGAACTGGGGTTTGATCTCAAAGCGAGTAGCGTAGTCCTCAAGGTACTGTATGAATTGCTTCTTAGTGGGGTACTCTGGAAACTCCTCCGGGAATGGAACCTTCGGGAGCTGGCAGAACTGCTTGGGGAGATGAAGCTTGAGCCTGTCGTAAGTCCTTTTCTGCCACAACGAGGCGATGCAGTCGGCCCTCTCGAGCACCACGAAGGGCACCCCCTGTTCCTTGAGGCAGGCCGCCGTGGCCAGACCCGATGGCCCGGCTCCGACGATGATCGGGCCGTTGATCAGGACGCACCTGCTTCTGTTGAAGAAATCTTGGTTATCAACAAGACGAAATAGATTCTCCATTTTGGTGTTGTTTTTGACAAAAGGGTTGACTCTCTGTGTGTATATATATATATATATATATGTGTGTGTAGAAGTGGATTAAGCTCTGTTTCTTTTGAGAGAGAAAGAGTTAGAGAGAGAGAGAGCGAGAGTTGATTTGAGTTTTTTTTGAGTGTTTGAGTTTGGTTTTTGAATGAACAGGAAGGGTGGGGGAGAGGGTGCTTATATAGGGGTGTTGAGAGGGGGCGCATGTGACGAGAGTGGTGGAGTTAATGCGCGTAGAGTGTGTTATTCTTCAAATCATTTGTTTATGGATACCCTCTTCTTCTCTATTTTTTTTTTTAAATACAAAATATTTGTGTCAACCATTATATTATTAGATCTTACTATATTATATTGTTTTACTTTCCGTTTTAAAAAAAGTATATATTTGTTATAAGAAGGATTAACGTTTTCTTTAATGGGTTTATTCTTTTCTTTGGAACTAATTTTTTTTTTTCCAGGGGTTGGGGGATAAGTCATGAGTTTGTATTTGTCTTCTATTTTTGTTGTGAAAGAACATGTAACGTTTTGTGCAAAGTAAGTTATATCAAAAATACGCGGTTCCATAACTTATGGAGGCACACACTATGTAGTCTATAGTCTACTTTTAAGTAGAGTGACTTAGTATTTACCACTGTACTGTCTGCTTCCTAGTCTTGAATTAATGTTTGCTAAATGATATCTCAATTATTAATATGTTCATGGGATTAAAAGGGCAAATTAGGAGAGCCATGAAAACGACATGCCATCCTCATCTGATTCTATTGGGCCCACAAAAATTTTTGAAAGCCCATATAGTTTTTTTTTCTTTAATTTTTTTGGTTTAAAAAAAATCGTTTTAAGTCGATGACTAGGTGGCAGAGAGGAAGTGCTGAGTAGGATGTATGACCAAATGTGCCCACGTGGAGTTGGATTAGCCAAATTGCAATAGGGGCTTCACAGCTCACGTCACCTTCTTGACCCCCACAAGCCTCCAAGCATTGGGATTGCGACTTGTAAGGCTGTTTCCGGCCCACAAAGCCCATTCCGCCAACCCTCTTTCCACACCACGCTAGCACCAGTGTCGGACCCACACTTGTCATATACTCCTTAGTCTACTAACATCCATTTCCACTACGCTGCTTTGTACCTTCCAACCAAATATTTAAAAAAAAAAAAAAAAAAATCCCCTCTCCCCGATCTTCTTTTTTCTCTCATTTGTACTTAATTTATGATGTTACTTTATAATCTAGTTAATACGTTTTCTTGTGTTAAATTCAATTTGATTAAAATATTGGATAATTAATACTATTATATGCTTAATTATAACTGTGTTATTGTTGATGCGTGAATCAGGTCAAGGGAAGAAACATTAACCTAATTAATATTTATGGAAAACAAATGCCTTTGGAAGACAGTTCATCCTAGCTAGTGAGATTTTTGTTAATGCATGGTGATAAGTGATCATTATCAGGAATATTAATAAAGTTAATGTATAGTTGAGCTGCTTATTTAATTAACACGATTAGTTCATCACTAGCTAATTAAAAAAGGGTACGTCTTCGGGTTTGAACAATAGCTATAGCTTTCTAGAAATAGATTTAAAAATAATTGAAATGTGTAAACCTAATTGATAGGCAAAAAGCTCAGTGCATGCAGTTATATATAAATAAATGTACTTTCTTCGAAGCCATTGGGGGAACTCTAATGCATGCCAAATAAAATGAACCATAATCATGCTGCTTTAGAGAATGAATCTGTACTTTTATCTTATATTTATTGATCAACAAAACCTAGAGGTTCGTTCATATTACGTGGAAGTCGGAGAAACGATGCATGCAGCTTTTGTTGCGTCATTGAATAGTCCCAGTTCGACACGTGTCCTCACTATGGTTCAGTAATGTGGATTTCGAGCTTTAACAAGCTTTTAGTCAATAAGATTATAGTAAAAATGATCATGGATTAGGATTTCTAGGTTTAGGGTTTGTACTTTTGTTGATGATGCACATAGCTAGGTTTGTCAAGTACTATATACTACGCATTAAACTTTATAAGCTAGTAATTATTTATACATATATATTTGAAATATTGAAAGGGTTTTGAGTTGGAAAAATCATGCATATAGGGTGTGCCCCACCCACCCACTTGGAGGGTCTCGATCGAATGAGAAAAAATATTCATGGGGAGGAGAGAGGGAAGCATGTGCATGAAACCTTGAAATCCATGGGAGTTCTCTGCTTTTCATGAAAAGATTGGAAGCTATGAGCTTGGCGTTTCTAAGGTTTTGCATATATATTTATATATATATATATATATAATTTATATTTTTTTCCTAAAATGAGTAGAGTATCATGATCATTCCAACTCTACTCTACTACTCATTCGAACTAAGGCCATGATCTTTTTTTCATATAAATTTATTTTATAAATACAAATTAAAAAGTTAAAAACAAACCTCCAAATGCAATATAACAAAAGAGATATGAGAGAGAGAGATTGATTTATATATATAGTGTTATGTATATAGCCCGTGGCCCGTGCATGATATGATTTGATAGATATATGTGTTTTTCTTGTTATCCCGGTAGCTTCCAACCAGCCTTGCAAAGCTCCACTGCCAGCTTGGAGAGCTTTCTACTTTAAGGATGAGGTTGTAATTGTTTTCTATTTATTCTATTTTTTTTCTTTAAAAAAAAAAAAGGAAAATTCTCTTCTTTTATACATAGCAAGATCCTAGGGTTTTCATCGATGTTAGCTTTCTGTGGGTCGGCGGTACTTGTTAATTAAGAAGCTTATAATATATAAATACACGTATAGCTTTTTTTCTCCTTTGTTTTGTGTAATGTGTAAAGAATGCTTAACTAGCTAAGAAGAATAATAATTAATCATACATATGTTTAAACGAAACTTTTTCTTAATCTATAATGAGTTTCAGTCACGCGTAAAGAAAAGTTCGAGAAAAGCGAAATCATGAGGATATCACTGGCCTTCGTAGAAGTTCATATATACAAATTATATATATATATATGGTGAAACTTAGCTAGGTATAGATAAATTAATACATGTTTATATACATATATATACATGGTAGAATATCAATATATATCTCAGTTTTGCCAACTTCACACAGCTGAGCAGAAAGCCAAGTCATGAGCTATTGGGAAGTGGGAATGGCGGTGGCTTTTGTACAAAGATATTCATTTTTAAATTATGGAAGATAGCTTAGGCTTTGGCTTCAACGCTATACTTCAAAAGAATGTGGGAGAGCAGTCTGAGAGGGCCGATACTCATCAGTGGAGAGCATGTTGCCCGAAGGATTTTGATTTTTGTAGGGGGATATATATATATAACAATTCTGAGAGTAACACAACACTCGTACTTAGTAGTTTTTTTGCTTTTTTATTTGTACAATATATAATTTTAATATATATATGTGGCAAACTGCAATAATTTCATATATACGTTTATGTACATACATATATAAAATATTTGGCTGTTATCAAAAATATATATATATATATATATAAAATATTTGGTTATGTAATAATATATATATGATGTAGGGGTATACTGTAGTACTTGGCCTGTTGTTTGCAGTCGATGTTATCCGGATAATGTCAACTTTTTGCAAACCAAAATTGATCATGACTAATAATGTATAGGAAATTTAGAAAGGGGAAAAAGTGGTAATATTATTAATATATTAATATTGTTGAGTTGGGAGGGTTATCATTTTTTTTCTTTGGCTACGTACATTTAGTCACAGAAAATTTACAGGTAAAATTTTGTGCCCAACTCATTGGAGTTTTTATTATCTCTTTTTTTTTTAACTATATATATAAATATATCATTTTCATACAAATTAATTTAAAAGTTTGGTGTAGTGTGTGATCGTCTACGCACTTCCTCGGTCAACGAGAAGTAGGAAAATGTATAGTATTTGTTTTTTCTCTTTTTTGCTAGGAAAAGGAATATATTCATACTTAATGGCCTAATGGAGATGCATAAATTTTTTAATGAGGGGTTAGGTTCAATTCATGATTAAAAAGGGTCCCAAAAGATTTCAATAGTTTCTATATACATATGGGTATATATAATTATGGAACTCTCCCCCTCTCTCTCTCTCTCTCTCTCCCTATATATATATATAAACCTATAAACTATAGATACATACTCATTGCAGTCACAACTAAAGTTTTTTAATATTCTCATAATTGTTTTAGCTATAAAAAATTCCATTTTCTGACCACCCAATCATTAAAACACCATAAATATATATAGACGAATAGTAGTATACTTCGCTATATTAGCCTTAGAGCACCACAGCTCAGCCCAGTGCATACCTCTATGAATTTTATTACGGCCAGGCCATGCTTCAAGAGGAGCTTGCATAGAAGAATTTTTTGTACACCTATATTTATTCCCAATTATAAACTTTAAAAAAATCGGTATTTGAGAGAGAGAAATCACATGGCATCATGAGAACTTTTTAATTAATTAAGAAATAAAAAATAATACCCAAAAGAAAAATGAAAATGAAAAAAGGATATAGATTAAACATATACTAGTCAATCTATAATAGGTACATAAGAACCTTAGAAAGATTTGGAAGATCTTCGTTCCAAAACTTGTTCTTTTTTTTCATGTGGAACTCTGAATCTTTCACTAATATACAATCAACACAAACTACATTTATAATTATTAGTAGAAGGAATATTTTCTTACATATGTTTGGATATGTACTCGTATATGAGAACCCAAAATCTTACAAAGTATATATGATTGTTAAACAGATATTAATGATTACTTTCTGTATAGGATTTTAGTCGATCGGCATTTATATATATGGTCAAGATCTTAAGTAGTAAGTTCATTAATTGTCGTATTTGAAAAGGGTTTCATGGAATCGCATACAGCTTTAATTTGTTTGGAATTTTCTGAAATATTCCTAATAAGATTATTTTGTTTTCTTTCTTCTTTTTTCTTATAATTTGGAGATGTAAAGTGGAGAAAAATATAAGAAACTAAGTTAATTAGAATGTTAAACGTAGTTGCCTGCATACTTAATTTGATTGGTAATTTTACCTTCAATATTTTTCAAAATTAATATTGAAGTTAAATATTCAAATGTCTTATTCTTTATTAAAAAGAATAATAAGGTTAAAATGATTGACTGTAACTTGATCTTCGAAAATAAAAATTCAAAAGATCGATATATATGTTGGATTCATGGATTGATAATATCAAGCAGAGTAAAAAGTTACAATATGTTCGACTGTATAATAAATTCATTAAATATATGAACCAGTTACTTCCCCCTTACTCTTTTGAAAAATTAACTTTTTTTTTTCTTTTTAATGGAAAAACTTTATTATTAGTTTTTCTTTTTTTTTTTATTTCTGGCTGGAAGGAGTTCACGGCAAATTAAATGTGGAAAAATAGCAAAATCAAATGAGATTTTCGTTCTTTTGTTTATTATTTATGTAGCTATTTTTGCGTCATCGAACCTGCTACTATGTTTGCTCAATCATAATCGTAAGATACTATAATGTTCCAAAAAACACAAAGACAACAAATTGTAAGATACCATATGTAACAGTATTTAACACACTTAGTTGTCCTTAACGTATATGTTTGATTGAATTGGGCTGGAGTGGAGGATAAGTGGAAAAAGAATGCATACTAAAGATCTTAAGCTAGCTAGGGCATTATCCCACTAATTTGTCACAAACTACAAGAGAGAATATGATCAATACTATCTAGATATTGCTGATGATCAAGATTCGTGTACGTTTTTTCTGTTTTGTGGGGTTGAGGAATATTGTGGAAAGGTGTAGTAGTGGATTGGTAATTATTTATTCAAAGCTATAAAATTATTTTATTAATTTATAGCTTATGGACCGTGGTTTAGTTATAGGTCCTAACTCAAAATTAAATGGAGCTAGGAAGTATTTCTTACAACCCACATGGCTTTTCTACTTTTTACAGCACTATTAATTATCTCTAAGATGATCTAGGTACATTGGATATTGGTATGTAGTTTGAGGGATCTATATGGTAAATAAATTTATTAAAACAGGGGTAATTATGATAAGCTTGTTACTGAGGCCTTGTTAACTTTATAGAGATTAATTAGCCATCTTTTTGCACAGAATTCTAAGGAGACATGCACATAAAGCAATAATTAATACCTATGTTTGTGTTTAATTTCTTATATATTTATATGTACCCAGTAATAAATTTACTAAATTTCCCTAAAAAAAGTTTATTTTACTAATTTTACTTACTCATCGACTCATCGTAACTTATGTCCCTAGCTATCTATTCTTTAGACGACATGATATTAAACGAATAATCTCATTCGAAAATAAATTAAACTTTGCGACTGATATAATTTATCAAATTAAAATTTCACAGTCGAATAATAATTTATCAAATTAAAATCTTACAAATATTAAACTAATGACATGATATGTATAAGTAATTGATAATACTCTCCAGCAAAAAAAAAAAAAGAAAAAAGTAATTGATAATACTCCTAAGAAGTGGGAAGGTGGGAAAAAAATAATATTGCATTGCATTTGATTCTATCTATAACTTTCAACAACAAATTATTATATAAATTAAATATAAAAGAAAAACCTCAAAAACAAATTGGAATCACCAGAAAACCTTGAATTTCAATGAAAACGGTCACACCACATTAAGGATCCCAAACAATATAAATTCATATACTTGTTAAGTCACATGGCAGAGAACATGGACTAGTTTAGTTACTTCAATAATAGAACCAAGCAAATAATTAATTAATTAGTAAGCGAAGGTGTTGGTTAATCAAAATCATTGAGCGGCCATATATTTGTATGAAAGTGGGTGAGCTGATCGATCATTTGCTTGTTGATCTCATGCATTAATTCTTTTCCTTCCCCTATATTTCAAATTAAAGAAAAAAAAATGTAACCGAAAAAAAATAAGAATATTATTCTTATACCCTCATTTATTAGAACTATAGTTCCCATTTCCCAAAGCTATAATATTCGGTTGATGAGGTCGGTAAAACAGTTCGAATGAAGTTTGAAGTAATCTCCTTATTTAGTCATCCAGATACCATGTTAGGGGCACTGCACCTGGCGCAACCAAAGCCCTGCATGTGGCACTCTCTCACTCCCCAACTCCATAATTATTTAATTTATAAAATGTAGATTAAATATATTATATTTGGCCTTCTCTTTATCCTAGGTGCCGCCCTCCCATGGTTTAATTCTATCATAAACCCTAAAACTCTGCGCACACATTTTTAGTCTCCCAAGTGGGGGAACGAGAGAGAGGTAGATGGGGTTTTGATTAATATTTAAAAAAGAGCATTAGAGATGAACATGTGGAAGAACTTAATGAGATGTGTATATATATATAGGGTTTTAATTTACTTGATTATCTAAACCAATGTTCTACACGTCACATGAATTTCAATTAATTTATGTTGTTAAACCCCAAATAAGGTCGTAAGTAAACATCCTAGCCTCCACACATTCTGGTTGTTAAGTATGTGTTAACTATACAATATCGTATGATTTGACTAATGCCCATTATTTTATTTTATTCTTATGTGAGAAGGTTTCATATTTGCATGATCATATATATTCTGTATTTTGAATATCATTGAAGATAATATGCACTAATATGGTCCTTAATATCAAAATTAGCATGCCAAAATGGTCAAATATTTAGATTTCACCATGCCACATGCTTATCACGTGCAACAACAAAGTTAATTTAGATAATTAGCTAAATTCCTTCAATTGAAGGGTAATATTTTTCATTTATGTTTCACTTTAAATTCGATCTATTTATTTTCCAAATGATCATATATTTCAATTGGTATCATGAAGCATATGATCTAAGACTAAATTTTGTGTTAGAATCTCAAGGTTTTTTGAAAAGCTAGAGGAGGTAGTTCAAACTTCAAAAATGTCTACGTGGGTGTTTTAGCAGCAAGAAGATACATGCATAATTCCACGTCAAGTCCCTCCAATGCTGCTCCAATTTCGTGGTTTTTGATCCTTCAAATGTGCTAGAAGTCAGTAACGAAAAATGTTATTCTTAGTATTATAAATTAATAATATTTTTCCTTGAAAAACTATCTGCTATAGTTAGAAGTTATGTTAATTTATTATATGTTAATTTCTAATATTGAATATCTTAGAGCTTTAATATTGTTAGCATTTGTAACGCGTTTACTATGTATTAATCTTTGTGCACATGGCAGGCATTATCTAAGGCCGGTCGCGGCCTTGATGAGAATGAAATCAAACCAATGTTATTTGCTTCAAACAGATCAAAACCGTCCAAAATTTATCAACTAAAAACTTTTAATGGAATGTGATGGGAATTTCTATATCCATGTGACCCATTATTCTTCAACTCATCGGCTGTTAGTCCCATCACTTTCCCCAAGTAGAAAGTCACTGTCGAAAATTTTGTTGACGTTAAAGGAAACTTAAGTGACTCAGATAGTCACTTGGCTCATAAAAAAAGTCAACGGTTTACCTAACACATTTTGGTGGGAATAAAACTGTAAGAAAGAATTAACGGTCTAATTTGCTTCTTTATTAAAATTTATTTTTTCCTTTTATTATTTGTTATTTCCCCTAATAAATCCGAAATCTTATACATTGAGCATAACATTTTCTTTTTCTTTTTGTTTTTCTTTTTTAGGTCAACTAAAGTCATGAGACTTTAATATTTTTTCAATTAATATCTGATGTCTCTTTAAGAAATTAAGATATCATAAGATTCATGCCTACTGAGGTTAGCTCAGTGGGTGAGTGGGTTGGGGATTGAGTATTAGATCAGAAATTTGACTACTAATGTGTTTGAGTTATTTTTCTTTATTTATAATAATTAGTGGTTATTAGTTAAGCCTNAGGGTCATTGAAATCTATCAATTGATGACATTCTTAGGCTTTTGTAATTAAGCAGAGATCACTATACATACCAATCTCATTCTTTTCTTTTCTTTTCTTTTCTTTTCTTTTTTATTTCTGGAACCTTCTAATAATTTATGGTGAACAGTCTTAACTAACTCTATAACTATAATAACTGCAAATATATTTTACACATGGTAGAGGAATATTTCTCAACTGGGAGGATTCAATATATTTGAGAACGTGACCAAGAGTTTACCAAATGGAACAAGAACGTGACCAAAGATTAGATGCTTATAACCATTACAACACACATCCAGTTTGACTAATATAAGAAAAACCAAAGAGGGATGTGGAAACACATGAGACCACATGGATATTGGCCTATATCTAATAAATCATAATTTGGAATACTAGGGTACTATAATGAGACCGTTAACAAGAACATAGTCAAATGAGATTTGTTGTGATTAAAGATTTGAATTACCAAAGCATATAACATGTGCAAAAGATATAAATACTCCCAACCATCATTTATAATCTTTATTTTTTTGACCGACTACCTTCTATTGATTCTATTTATGATATTAGTGGTCGTTTATTAAGTGGGATTATATGTGTTTCTAACTTATAATTAATAACCTTTGACTGTGACCAGGATCCATTTTGACCATTAATTTTTGTCCTCTTATAGTTTTTTTTTTTTTTTTCCAAAAGAAAAAAGAAAGAAAGAAAGAAAGACAATAAGCTAGCAGCTTTCGGCCATCAGGTAGCAATACTACAAAAATATTTTTTAAAAGCAAAGATTAAGATATTGTTGTTGTTTACTCATCACATAATATGAAGTATTAGTATTTTAATTTTTCGGAAAATTATACCTAAGAAATTATCATATATGTAGCTGATAAATAAAATTTGGTGGTTCTAGCTAACTCACGTATACTGTGGAAAAAACCATATACATTATTCACAAAATTGTTGTCTATTAATTCATTTGACTCGTACAAAAATCACGACATATAAATTTGTTAAAATTCACAGTAATATTTTCAAATTAAGATATATAATTGAACGTATTGATTGATGTTTCTAATTTGGCAAGCCATGTATACTGAATGACTTCTTTTGTTCTTGTTTCAAAAGATGTTAGCCCATTTCACGTAAGAATAATTAAGAGGTCTCCCACCAATGTTTTGATTTGGAAAATGGTCTTGAAAATCTTTGCAATCCTTTTAAAAATATCAGATTCCAAATGAGGTTTTTTTTGGCTTAACCACTTGTCAAGTTCTAGTTGGTTCACAGCTGTCACCTATTACTTTCTACATCAAAGAGAGAGCGACATTTGTCTACCAACGAGATACCATGACTGGTTACTCTCTACTCTCTGGAGACTTTATTTGTTATTACTATAGTAAATAATTATTTTGGGTGATATTTTCTTTTTTCTGCTTTTTGTCAAAGAAAAGTCATTAAGACCTCACACGTTCTTTTGAGACTTCCCCAAAAAAACTCCGAAGGCATGAATCAGCCCAGAATTTTGATGCGAATTTTGATGACGTCCAGAATTTTGATGCGAGTTCGACTTGATATTTGTCAAAGTTGGCATGCTACTTCCGAACGAACCAGCCCAGCATGCAAAACCTTTCATCCGAGCCCAAAACTCAAGTTATTATCAATCTTGGGCCCACCACTTTTTTTCCTCATTAATTAAATCTACCACTATACCATTTTTTTTAAAAAAATTCTTGATGAATTCTTGACGATCTTGACAGATTCTTGAACGATTCTTGACGTCAGCGGTGAACTTGATGAATTCTTGATGAATTTTTGACGAATTCTTGATGATCTTGATGGATTCTTGATGAATTATTGACATTAGCGGCGATCTTGACGGGTTCTTGGTGAATTCTTGACGGATTCTTAACAGATTCTTGATGTCAGTGGTATTCTTGACACATTCTTGATGGATTCTTAACGGATTCTTGATGAATTCTTGACAGATTCTTGACTAATTCCCTTCCAAAAGTGGTAGAATCTAATAGTGGTGGTAAATTTAGTTAAACATTTGAAAAAAAATGATAATTATCTACTTAACCCCTCTAATTGCGTAGTTCTTGTTGAATTTGGAGTCGTACTTCTGTGTGTTTAACATTTAACATTGAAAGAAAGAAACAAACACAAGAAAACCTTGTATACTTCACATTAAACAAAGTTTAATGTGCATTTCCATTTAAAAAAAAAGTAATGTGCATTTTAGATTTAAAAAAGACTAAACAATTAAAAAAATGTTTAATACAGTGTAGGAATTTCTATTTTTGATTATGCGTTTATCCGTAATTTGCATAAATCATATATTCATAATGATATTAAATTATATGTGAATTTGTAAAAATATGCGTGTTTAATACCACGTTAGTTAGTGTAATTTTTATATGTAACAAGTAAGTGTCTCTAATATTACTCTGTTGGTTATATAAATGTCTGAGGTCAAAAACTGCGGCACAGAAAAAATAATATGAATTTGAATTAATCAAACCTACTCCAAAATGTCCAAATCAAATTGCAACATTTGGAATTTAGCAGCGTTGATATTGGTATGTACTCAAAATGGCTTTCTCATTATATTTATGAGCATAACAATCACAACCTTTGTCCTTACCCAAATTGCTTTCATTCATGGCCACAAAATTGATGTAAAGACACACCGAAGTTATGAGCTATATAAGCCTATAATAGGGGAGGGACGTCGGCTGCATTCAATAAATTCCTTGTGAAAATGACTTTAAGGGTTGCATTCATCCTACTGGGTCCAAATCAACTTCATCAGCACATATGGGAAATTTTATAGATGATATTGAGTTTCATGTACGGGTGGTAACATAGCGACATTGATCGTGCCGACTGTTTCTTGTTTAGATTAAGAAAATAATTAAGTTACATTTCAGTTATTTGGATTTGTTGTGGTCAAAATAGTCCCAAAATAAGCAAACCTTTTTTTTTTCACTAGTTAGAGAGAACAAAAGAAAACAACTCAACGAATTCAATCTATTTTCAGTAAAGGAAGTTATTATGTGGAATGTAGTTGTAGTGATGCCCTTTGTAACGAGTTTCAAATCTCTTATTCAATACTATTAGGATGAACGTCGAATTCAAAATCTAGAACGATATTACCAATTCGATTACTGAAAATGCGGATTGAAAAAAAAAAAAAGAAATTTTTTTAATACATACTTCTAACTCAAAAGCTAAGGCATCCAACAAGAATCTATAACTCTCAAATTTTTTTTGGGGAAATATTTTTACTTTCATACTTGTTAAGAGTCCGTTTTTCCAAAACCTTTTACCATCACGCATCAAGTTGTCTAGCTCATATGTACAACAACACGTTGGCTCAATTTCTTGGCGCACTTTTATGATAACATTTTTTTTTTTTTTTGGGGTAATGTATAACATTTTCAATGAGCTTACCTGTTGTTGTACTTTATCTATTCGCAAAACTTCAATAAAGAATAATACCTTATTTTATACTGATGTTTAAATATGACAAAGTGGTTATATAACTCCAAAATGTATTGGATGTTGTTTGTCCTCACATCCAGTCATCCTCAAAAATTTTCGCCACATCTACACATGCCTTTCTTCCTCAATCCTCAATGGTCCACTTATATCCTTTTAGAAACGTCCACAGTGACCCGTGGTCCAAATTAATATACTTATTAACATCATTTTCACTCGTTTCATGACTTCGAAGAACCTGTAATATAAGGTGTAATGATCCTCAATATACCAGCCCAAAATTTGGATTTAGCTAAGGTTTCTGGTCACGTGGAATGCTCGGTTTGTTGTCATTTTGCAATTTGGTTACCCGCAATTATTGCAAAAATTTGACCAATTCATAATCGTAGATACATTCATCACCAAAAATTCAGACTTGGCAAAGTGGAAAATTTGGCAAACTTACCAAAAAATTATAGGTAACGTGATTAAATGCTGGGGGCTAATAAGGCCGATCTGGGCCACGTCAATTTTTTGCAACCTGAAAAATGGACCCAACATACCAGATAGGCGTATGATACATGTGGATGTTTTGGGCTATGTCCAATCCAATCTACTTATACCAACATTCTCTTTCTCTAGAGAGAGTGAGAGGGTGTAGGGGACCTTAACCATAGACCAAGTCCAGTGTTAAAAATGGCCGAGTCAGGTGAACTTTCAGGACTAGCCACATGGACCTAATTGGAAGTTGGAACCCTAGTTAGCTAGCTAGCTCCTTCTTGTATAAAAAATCAATGAATGGATAGGGTACAATCCGAATTTTGACTCACTGCCAGTTGTATAAACTGTGCCCACCAAGAGAGAGAGAGAACCCAACAAGCAAAATGGATTTTTGCCAAAGATTTGGATTGGAATTTGTAGCTTGTAGCTATTACAGTTGTATTACCCTAAAGATACATATAGGATGGTCCAATACTGGTACTTGTCTTTTAATTCTTTTGGTCCAGATCCCTAGTGAAGACATTACGTTTGTGTGATGGAAGAGGGTCGGTATAGTGAAGCCTCTCTCAAAAGTGGGGGTATTTTAGGCAAGTCCCATGTGAAATACCTCATGAGTTTTCTCAGGTGTTTGGTTTGGTTTTTGCCAAGTCGGGATCAGACTTTGTTTCCATTTTCAACCATCATGTCCCCCTTCATTTAATGATTTAGCCAGTCAACACTAGCTCATTTCTATCCGAAGATTTATTGGATGAATTATCAGTTGATTGGTCCCTAAATATTAAATTAGCCTGTCGATTCAAGAAAAGAAGAAAAGTGTAGAAAGAGCAATATCAATTGTAATGGTCGCTATGCCCAGAGATAATCACACTTTCTCCTAAGATGAGCAAGAAAACGTCCCAAAAACAAATGTTCCAAGAAAATTTTCACTTTGTAGCAGGACCTATTCAACGGAGGAAACTTCAAGATTCGAACACTTCTTCATAAGATAGACTCAATTTCCAAGTCCATTAGATATGAAATTGGATCAGTATAATAATATCCAGGTCATTATAAATTAACGAATTATACAATCAATTTATCACTAGCTAACATCACCGTTATCAACTTATAGTCGAATTATTATCAATCCATACCATTCCCTGCGTATGTTAGACATTATATAATAACGCAAGACTAGAGCAAAGTCGAGCTTTCTAAAAAAACATGGTTCCTTTGCAAAGTACAGCAAATTCATGGCAAATTAATCATAATTTCTTTTCTGAATTTTCCTAAAACTTGTTGCTTTCCTCCATAAATTATTCTTAAACTAAAAAAAATAGCTAAAACTCGATGAAATTCTCGACCGAAGTACAATTTTACAAAAACGTGTAAAAATTAAATTCATCACTTAAAATCTCACAAACAAATATCCTTGTGCTTTATATATATGTTGTTTCCATTTTTTTTTTTTACAACAAAAAATTGGGTGGAGAGAGCAATTCCTCACCCACCAAACAACAAAACAAATTCAACTGATCTCCCTATAAAAAAAAAATAATAATAAAAAAAAGGGTATACACACCTCAAAATATATTGCTGCCCTTTTCAATGCCAAAACGAAAAAGAATAAATAAATAACTTTACAGCAAGGGCATCGACGTAAGGGGAAGAGTTCTTTTTCTTTTCTGCCTTTTTTTTTTTCAGCATATGGGGAAAGAAGGATTTACAATAACCAATGAAATTTCTAGAAAATTTGAAGTACTGCCTACCTTAAGAAAACACAAGAAAAGAAAACAGGAGCTTCCTTAGCCTCAGTCGTGTAAAAATTCGAAGGCCGGGTGCTCAAGAAGTTCCTCTGCTGGTGTGACATCTGAAAAATCCTTCACATGCAGCGCCGTAGAGAGGTCATCGACGGAGAAGGGGATGCTGTATTTTGAAACATGAGTCAGTTGCTACTCAAAATCCAACATTTTTGTCACCAGAAAGTTAAAAGTGCAAAACATTTATATAGCAAAGTAATATATTTCCAAAAGCGACTTGTAACTCATTCAAATCTCGTGTTTCGAAGTTCAAACACAAGAAACATGATCCTACGCAGAGTTACTCATGCACCTACATAAACACACACCAAAAGGAGAAACCATACAGAGAAGAAAATCCCACCTGGAGTTGTCATCCAACAAAAAGGAATTACTGACAGCATTATTGGAGTCCTCAGTCATGAGTACTCTCATACTGGAAATGACCTGAAAAGTGATTGAAAATACGGTTGCTAAGCATTCAAATTCACTGGAAAAGATTATTTGAAAATATTGTTGCCGCTAATAAACTTACATCCGGAGATACACTTCGGGTATTATAATTGTCGTCCCAGTACAGGGTACATATTCTATATAGTTGCTGAACACTAAGAATCTGTAAAAATCAGACAAGATAATTTTAGTGAGAGAGTGTTCATTTCATGCATGCTAATGTTAGTTTGCTTGACATCAATGCAGTGAAAAAAAAAAAAAAAAGGGACTAATGGAGATCACCAAAATGACATTTGCCCTTGGAATTACGCAGATGCAAATTTTTATCCTGGAAAGGATGTAACATATATTGCAAGTACTTCCAAGAGAAAAAGGTATAATGGTTTTTGGCGCAATATAACTTTGAAAAAACAATTAAATAAAAACAAAGTAATAACTATCTTCATCCTCTCTCTCTTTTTTTAATATATATGATTAAAAAAAATTAAAAAACAAACTCAGTCATGCTTAACTTAGGACCACCTTTGAATGAATTTAGTAGTCTATGTATGAATCTAGTAAGTCTATCTATTTCTATGAATGTGAGTGCGTGCGTGTGTGTGTGTGTGTGTGTGTGTGCGCCTGTGCGCATGCGTGAGAGAGAGAGAGAGTAGTCTATATGTGAATTTAGTAAGTCTATCTCTATATGTGAATGGGTGTGTGTGTGTGTGTGTGAGAGAGAGAGAGAGAGAGCAGTCTGTTAATTTAGTAAGTCTATCTCTATCTATGAATGCATGAGTGCGTGTGTGTGTCTGTGTGAGAGAGAGCAGACTATATGTGAATTTAGCAAGTCTATCTCTAAATATGGGTGCGTGCGTGCGAGAGAGAGAGAGAGAGACTCACAGGGCACAAATCATTGGTGATTTCATCATAGGATATCCTATATTTCTGATGTATAACCTGCAGAGCAAAATTTGTAAAGATAGAGTAAGCTTTGTAGGTGAAGAAAGGTAAGATGATGCTTCGACATAAAGCATGGAGAACTTACAAGGAATCCAACAGCCTGTCTAATGTGTTTCAGTTCATCCCAAGATGAACCGGCATACTGCAAAACCATAAGGTGAAGAAATGAGAAATTATTTGAAAGTTAATACGTGTTGTGCACACAGTTGACTAATTACGAAAACTAGCACATATTGCAAGACTAGAGTCTGAAAATTAACGAGTTAGAGAGTGAGAATCAATTACCTCATCTTTTGCCTGGCAGCACCATAATTCCAACTCTGCTAATCCAGCTTTCACGTACTCCCCATTGCTGAATGTACAACACTCGCGGCGTAGAAGAAGACTGAAAAGCATGATGAGTTCAAATTAACTGAACTTTCAGTTTAAAGTTGATGAAATTTCCATAATGAACACTCATTACCTATTAAAGAGTTGCACATTGATATATGAGAATGTCTGAGTGAAGATCTTCTGGACAAGAATTGGAGGCACCTGAAAGTTGGGACACCCACAAGCATGACTAAATACTTTTTCCAAGTGCAGAAAAGTAAGTGCTGTTACAAAATTTAGCTCAGTTAATAAAACGAAAAATTCTTACGAAATTTTCTTTCAGTGTGCTGAGGAGAGTGTTAAGGCTTTCAATAATGCTCTGCCAGTGACTGGTAGGAGAATCTTTCCCAAACGATCTCCCTGATCTTAGTACTCCCTTAGACGTTCTTGGTGCCTAAATATCAGCATAATGCATCACAAATGAAAAACAGCCAAAATTAAGTAGAATTCAATTAACCAAGTAAATACCAGAGGATCCTGTAAAGAACTTCCAGAAAGACAAACATCACAAGAGAACAAGTAATCTCATAACAGGAAAGGGGTACCACAACTGTGAAAGCTGTGTCACACACCAATTAGGTTGGATTAAGACTACGTTGGTCAAATAGAGATATAAAAATCGGATTACCTGAATACATAATGAAATCAGTGATGATAACTCCTTTTTCAAGTTATCTCGAATAATTCCATATATTTTTTCGACATAGGCTGTCAGCTGCTGCTTGAATAGCAAAGCTGGATATTTTGCCTCTACTTGGCGTACTACATCAACTGTGGGTGCAGGGAGGTTTGCAGAAGAAGGGGATGAGCGAAAACCCTGGAGTACAAAATACAGCGTTACATGATGTTATGCAAGAACATTTTCAACAAAAGGATAATTAGCAACTCAAAAAAGTCGAAAGTAACCCAAAAGGGAAAAAGCATAGAAGTAAAGACATCGAAGAATCTCAATACCATGGTCATCCTCCCAAAGAGAGACGTTGCAGGTGGCAGTTTTCGCTGTTGAGTTGCACCACTACCAGCACCCTTCATACTCCGTTGGAGTAAAAACAATAATGCAGAGGTATTTGACAACCAATAAGCCATATGATCGTTGTTTTCTTGATTCTGAAATCACACAGTTTCACCAAAATCATAAATTTGACCCTGTTATTCTACTTCAGATCTAGTTAGATTTGACCACACATAAAATTAACTCCAAGTACGTACTGGATACTCTTTTCTTTTTTATCTCTCATTATACCTCGATTTCAGAACCAATCATCTGAATGAGACGATCAAATACACTAGTCCTTTCAGCCTCGAAAGATTTCCAGTGGAGAAGGCATTTGTAAATGGTAAAAGCTGCTATAGGCTTTCCCTGACTGAACCCAATGTTTTTGATAACACAGTTGATAAGAGCATCAACATTCTCCTGTGCAGCAATAGCAAAACTTTTAATGTTCGATTTAGTAAATATACACCCCGCAAGAGGGCTGAAAAAATAGAACAGATTATATGGACAATCAAGTTTAAGCAAATACATGTTGACGTTCAATAAGAGATCTCCTCAACTTGCTATCAGATTCTGTGCCAAACTTCTTAACTGGAGTCGTACTTTGCGGTTCCTGTAAAGAAAATTCTTCTAAATTATTGTAGAAAATTGGGAGGATAAGGTGGAACAGTAGAACATAAATGTAGAACAAAAATAAGAATATCAATTACATTTGTTCTGCTCTCTTCACTCGCATGATGACCATTTTCCAATGTCTGAAATAAGTGAGAGAATTGATCAAATGAGAGGGGGAGAGATTGAGAGAAGATGAGGATAAATACGTCTTGGGAGCAGATGATTACCGGAGTAGCTGGAGTTGCTGGAGTTGGTGGAAGTCCTGATGTACTTTTAACAGGTGTTTTTAACAAGGTTTGCTGCCGGAGAATTTGGTTTTCAGATTCAATGTCAGAGAACTTTTCTTCAAGCCTGTGTGTGGAAGTAAAAACAATAACTAAGAAATAGATGATTTAATTGAGCATATATGTATAATGAGAATATATATAGAAGAGAGAGAGAGAGAGAGAGAGAGAGAGAGAGAGAGAGAGAGAGTTTTGAACAATATGCACAATATTCCAATTATTACAGCTGTTCAATCTCACGAAAGAACCTTAGTTGTACCTTTGCATCACAGTCTTTAAGTGAATGATTTTAGATTCAGCATCCAAAGCTTGCTTCAACCTTTCTTCACTAATTTTGTTTGCCTCTACGTATTTCTTCTCTGTTTCATCAATTTTCTTTTCCAATGAACTCACCAGAGCCTACAACATACGTGAATAAATTAACATTTCATAAAATAAAAATGCTCGTACGTTCAAAATTTCAGTTTTGCACATCCAACCACCTCACCTTGAGCTTTTCATTTTCATTATTAAGTTTCTCCATCATTGCATGGTCAACAACTGGAATCTCCTGTACAACTGGGACTTTTTCAGCTGCTCTTCTTGTAGCTTCACGCTCCTTCTCAAGCATTGCTTTCGTTTCTTTGAATTGGATCTGCATTTCTTGCAAAGCAGATTGTAGCTTCTCATTTTCTTGCGTTTTAGATTGCTCTAGGTCAGCCTGCAAGTTTCAAAAGGCAAAAAAGAAGAGAACAAATATAACAGACTGCAGCAAAACATACTTTAAAAAGTGCGTTATACCTATAAAAATTCCTGCCACTCTCTTTGGTCCCTCACCTCTTTTTCTAAAACTGAACATACTACATGCAATGCATCTAATATACAAAGCTCATCCCAAACTGTATAAACTATACTGCAGTAGCATGTAAAATTTAGAACACATTTCTAATAAAGTTTGACTTGTTAGCAGTATCTCATGCAAACTTCTAATTGGTTGTCCAAAGAAATTCTAAAGAGTTACCAAAGCCTTGTCATTTGTAATCATATTAAGAAATTAGAAATTTGTAAAATATACAGAAGAAAAAAAAATACACAAAACGGTTGACTATCCATATCGCCAGAATATCCTCGGCATTCAAGTAAATTTAATAGATTTCAGCTTACTAAGAAACTAAGTCAAAACTAAAGAAATAAACTAGTTTTTAAAAAAAAAAAAAAAAAAAAGGGGAAGCACAATGGAATTCATGGGCTAAGATTCAGACAAGTCAAACATAGCTCCAAATAAAACAATCCAATTACCCTCATCCGTCTCTCCAGTTGTAGTCTAACTGTCAAATCTTCAACTTGCTTTTCCAATTTATTTTTGGCAGCTTGAAGAGCTCCAGTTTCTCTTGCAGCCTGCATATGAATACAACAATAATTAAAATGCTCTCCTAAAATTAATTAAACAAAGATCCACTGGAGTGTACATGCCATATAAAAAACAACAATTCTTTGACAAGGCAAATAGGCCATTAATTCTGTTTCCTCAAATATAATAGCCACAGTACTAAAAATTAAAAATGTATATTCACAGGTGACACAATTTGATGTAATTAACAGTAAAAAATAAATGGGTAGGCTTTTAAGAGAGTTATGACAAGTTGACAACCAATATAAACAAAAATTTCTTCTACCTCTACTTGTAGGAATCTACACGAATGTTCTTTACAGAAACAGAAATAAAAGTATTAAAAGACAGTTCTTTTGCTGCATTTATTTGCAACAACAGGAACGATGAGGGCATAAGGTCTCAGGTATGATGGAGTGAAAAGTTAGTGAGTTGAGTGGTTGCAGGTGAGACCTGTGAGAGAGTGTAGGGCAGCAATGTGAGGCATGAGAGAGAAATGGGGGTTGGCAAGAGGAAGGAAGAAGAGTTTCTATGGGTTGAGAGGGGAATGATAGTGATGCTGAGTATGACTGTTAATGTAAATGTATGGTAAAGCGAGCTGATCTTTTATGTTATGCCAATAAATGTTCAGGTTGATGTCATGTACAGATGTTATGTAGATTGCAGGTCAGTCAAGTGCAAAACTTTGCAGCTGTCCACCATCATTAGAAAAAGGTTGTTCTTCAAAATCTCACTTGGAAATAAACGAATAAAAAGTTCCACCCCAAAGATAAAACAATCTTGTGACTAAATTTACATATAAACTCCACACTTTCACCAATTGATTTCAAGCACTAGATATATTCAAGAGAGGAATAAAAGGATTAAAGAAAGATATTATCACCATCTTAAGCTTCCGTAGTTCTTTACGAGCAACTCTTCCTCTCCATGCGCATTGCGTGGTAATTGCCGCTTTCTTTATCTCCATGAAATGCAGACGGGCTAAGAATTTGCGACACTGGCTCTGCAATAAGAAGCAAAATTATTCAAAATTTGAAAGAAGAAACATATTAGATGAACAAAGTTTGAAATTCATATAGCAAAACAAGGCATTTAGCCATTTAGCCAACTACAAACAAGATTTAAGTAACAATGATAGTCATGTTTCAAGAATATATTTTCACATCATAACAAATGACCTCACCTGGATAAGAATTGCTGCTCTAGTCTGCCTTCTGAAGCGTAGCACATTACGAGCAGCCATACCACGCATACCTGTCTGGATGGAGACAGCAGAGAAATACAATTCTTTGTAAGCTTTTCTTGCAACATGCATGCGCCAATCTCTCTGTATCATCAAAGAAGACGCTTCTCTCCGCATCCCCTCATATACTTGCCGAGAAAGTTGTCCTACAATTGCAATTCACAGAACCTCATAAGCATTACAAAAAATCCGAATAGCACCAATATATAAAAGAGTTCAGCTGCATTCATATTACTCCAGATCTAAAAATAGCTTGAAATACAAGACTTACCTCTACAAACAGCTTGAATCTGTATTGCAGACCTACGTAGAGAGACAAAACTTCTACGTGCCAAGTAAGAACGAATCTTCCTCTGAATAATGCTAGCTGATCTACCTAAGACCTCAGTCCTACGAGAATCCAGATCTGCCATTTGACCAGCCCTAAGAAACACCTTTGTTTTACCAATCTGAAAATGCCAATAACATGAATATTGGTTCAGGATCCCATAAATTACAGAAACGTAGAACATGTATAAGCAGATAAAACATTGCTAGCTGAAATTACAGCCCTGGAAGCAAAGCTTGATAATTTTTTTGACATCCTTCCTTATTGATGAATCAATCTATCCATCCAAACATTCAAATTTCATTCAAATGTAGGTGTCGATGCAACAACCATGCTTTCACCATACATAGCAACCAAATTTTTTGATACGAAAAGATACAAATGGATGTTAATGTCACAAAGCATCCATTATACCAGCATTAGTACTGACGACTGAAGAACCAAAAACATCCCGAGAAATTCATTAAAAATCCCATTAAAGGTTTACAACAAAGTCTTACAAAAGTTCCTCAGATTATAAAAGTGATTTAACATAACTGATACTATGTAGACAAGAGGACAAGCTAAATACTTTTTTAAAACTTGAACTTTACGCTATTGCCGCAATAAGTTAACAGCAAACAGAAGCAGAATCTAGGCTGGTCACTGTCAAGTAATTACCTGATAGCCTTCAAGTCCCACCCTTTCTAGAAGATTCTTGCAAGCTGTGACTTCATCAGTACTACTATCAACGGCACAAAAGAAAGAAGTCAGGAGTCTCAGGACCTATGATAGTATAGCAAAAACATCTAAAAAGATAAGAAAAAAATGCTACCTGCCATCCAAAACTTCAGGTGCAAGGAGGCCAAATCGGTCTACAAATTCATCAAATGGTTTTCTAGTAGGATATCCAGCACAACTTATTCTGATTGCCTCCATGACACCCTGAAAATAGGTAAGGAATAAATGTTGGCGATTTTAGTTGTTGCAATTATATATTTAACAGTCAATATAAAGATAACAACACCCTTACCCCACACCGCAACTGCTGTAAAACATTTTTGCTCTCAAAAATTGCTGGCTTCAGTAGGTTATTTGGTTTTACACAGCGAATGTAATGTGGCTCTGTGGAACTTAAAGTTTCGAGCAATGCTTGCAATTGTTGCTGTATGGAGTACAAAAGAAGAATTCGTAAGGCATAAAATTCAGGGTAACAGGATTTATCACCTTAAAAGAAAAGTAAAAACACTCGGACCTTAAACCGAGAACCTATCGATGAAAACTTTGATGTTTTAGATGAATCCTCGGCTAGAAGAGGAAACAATCCTGACACAAATGAACATTTTGAAGCACTCAAAAGTGCCTGATGTTCAGCAACCACATAGTCTTTGTTCTTGTCCAGGAACAAGTCTGTTTGATAAGTGACCTGCAAATTATATCCACTATAGTCACATGCGAATCCCATCCTAGGAATATTTATCATCAGTTGTTAGGTCTAAATTCTATAACTTACATCACCAGCATAATGGCAAATTGTGAAGTCTGTACGTGACAATTTTGGTTTGCTAAAGCGCTTGTGATTTTTAAACGTTTGGTACAACTTTTGGGCAAATGTTTCATGTGTCGATCTTGGGAACATACTACAGTACAAAAAATCTCAGTTACTTCACCACAGTGATGGATAAATCTAGCTCATAGAAATGGTAAAATAACTGAACAATAGAAGTAATATCCATATGTCAAAGAAGGAAATAGTTTAAGCCAAACTCCAAACAATTACACTTACCAAGCTTCATCCAAAAGAGCAATAATGCCACCAGGTTTCTGAAATTAAAAAGAGATAAAACAAAAAAGATAATTATGAGTAATATAACAGATACAATAATCTTTTCTTTATTCAACCTAAACATCACATTGCATAATCTTGAAAATGATTCTGAACATGTAGAACCTAAACATAAGAAAGTGAAAGTGAGTACTAATGATGAAACTTATCTCTAGCTTTTAAGACTCAGTCATATTAACCTAAATAGAATTCAAAGGTTAGTTAATGATGGACCTCTAAATTCGTTAGAAGTCAAACCATTACCAACTTGCGAATCCTATCTGGAAGGTAAAATGACTAAAAGACCATTTACTGGAAAAGGTCTTAGAGTTC
This sequence comes from Trema orientale, assembly GCA_002914845.1. Lineage (NCBI taxonomy): Eukaryota > Viridiplantae > Streptophyta > Magnoliopsida > Rosales > Cannabaceae > Trema > Trema orientale. Next base: position 239,053 of record JXTC01000420.1, read on the forward strand.
AGGAATGTCTTGAATTAGTACACACTGATGTCTACAGGCCCATAAATATTGAAGTTCAAGGAAGTTTTGAATACTTCATTACATTTACAGATGATTATTCTGAATTTGGTTATGTTTACCTAATGCAACGCAAATCGGATTCTTTTGAAAAATTCAAATTCAAAGTGAAAACTGAAAAGCAGTTAGGAAAGAACGTAAAGACCCTTCGATCTAATCGAGGAGGTGAATACCTCTCTAGGGAATTTTCTGAATTTCTCACAGACAATGGGATCCTATCCCAACTCACAGCACCTAGTACGCCTCAACTAAATGGTGTTGCTGAAAGAAAAAATATGACACTTTTGGATATGGTAAGGTCGATGATCAGTTATTCACAATTACCCGCATTTTTTTGGAGTTATGTACCTGCTGAATAGAGTTCCTTCTAAGTCAGTACCTACGACACTATTTGAACTATGGAAAGGACATAAACCTAGTTTGCGTCATATCCATATTTGGGGTTGTCCAGCATACGTGCTGAAAGGGAAAACGACTAAGCTGGAATCACGGTCTAAATTGTGTCTATTTGTAGGTTACCCAAAAAGAACAAGAGGGTATTATTTTTATAGTACTGAAGAAAAGAAAGTATTTGTGAGTACAAATGCTACTTTCTTGGAAGAAAACTATATGAAAGATTTCAAGCCCAAAAGTAAGTTAGTTCTTGAAGAATTAACTAATAATGTTATCAGCCAATCTATAGAAGATAAGATTGAGAAAGTACTTAGGAAAGATAAATCATTTGAAACTCAACACACATCGGATCCTCATCATAGTGGGAGAGTTGTGAGACAACCTGAAAGATACTTGGGAATAGGAGAGTCTTGTGACCAAGAATCTGATCCTTATACCTATAATGAGGCAATGGATAATGTTGATAAAGACTACGGCAAAAGGCAATGGAATCTGAAATAGAATCCATGTACTCTAATAAAATCTGGGAACTTATAGATCTACCTAAAGGGATAAAACCCATTGGGTGTAAGTGGGTCTATAAAAGAAAAAAAGGAGTAAACGAGAAAGTGGGAACTTTCAAGGCAAGGTTAGTTGCAAAGGATTATACACAGAAAGAAGGTATCGACTATGAAGAAACCTTCTCTCCCGTTACTATGATCAAGTTTATTCGCATACTCTTATCCATCGCTGCATCTCTTAATTACGAGATATGGTAAATAGACGTCAAAACTGCATTCCTGAATGGCAAACTTGATGAATGTAATTGTGTTGATTAGTTGCTTGTAGTCCAATTCCATAATTGTAGAAACGAGCTCTATAATTTACAGTGTAAATTTATATACGTGGCATACAATTTGAAATATAAACCGATTTTTATGTATAATTTTTCTTCATGAAATATATAACACAGTATACATTTCATGTATAAAATACGTGTGGTGTACATTTCTCAAAAAACAAGTTTATATAAAGTAAAATTAAATAACATGTTTTTATGAAAATATTTTTAAGAAAAGGTATTTATGGACTTTTCCCTAAAGTAGAATATATGTATATGACTCTTTTTTCTTTTCTTTTCTTTTTTTTTAAACAAGTATCCAAATGAAATCATCCATGATGTCCAATTTGTCATGATTGGCTGTGGCTGTGGTCACTCAGCCCCTAAGTCATGAACTATGGATTATATTTTTTAAACAGAATGTTTAATAAAGCATGCAAGTGCCAAAAAAAATAAAAAGCATAAATAAATTAAACGAATCCAGAGATAACACTACCAAGTACATCATCTATGGCAATACAACGCAAGTACTACTTGAAGACAAATGGAAAATATGAGAAAGCCATCCCAGAAGATTATGCACTTATAGAAGATGTTTCAGGAAAAATAGTCATAGACTTCAGACAGAGGTGATAAACAAATATTCTCCGAACAAAATTCAACTTTAGATACAGTAACTGTCTGATGGAACACATTATAAAATCAAAATTATATATCATAAACAAATATTCAGAGATAGAAAACTCAAACCTTTTCAATGAGATCGAGGATATCTTGATTATCAACAAACTCAATGTAGCTCCAATTGATTTCTTCTTTTGTATATTCTTCTTGCTCCATTTTGAAAACGTGCTGCCCAACAAGATAACATAAATAACCAGGATTGAAGGAAGAATGCCAAGAACACTAAAGAAAATAGAGATATCCTTCACAAACAAACCTGATTGAAATGTTGCTGAAGTTTCTCATTTGTCAAGTTGATGCAAAATTGCTCAAAACTGCAATGTTTAAGCATCAGATAAGAAATCCCAACTTCTAAAAGAACTTTATCAGATTAAATTAGTTGACTTGATCTTATGGTTTCTCCGAGAAGCAACCTCATGATACCTAAAATTTCAACACATAGCTCACTGCACCTTATATGATCCTAACATCTATGGTGTTTAAACAAGTAACAGGAGATTAACAATCCAACTCTTATGCATATGAAGCTCATGATATCTAGCTTCAACATACATATTAGACTAACTACAAGGATAGAATACCAAAAGGAACTAGGCAAAGTACTTTCAGGGTCACTCAACAATCTTACTACTCGAAACATGCAACGTCAAAGTACTTGTGAGTTGTGACATGGCATTATATTAAACTTATAAAAAGCAATGTCCTCCACAAAAGTTGGTTATTTTCCACTGAAAAAATAAAAAGAAGAAATATCACTGACATGAAAAATCATATATAAAAGCCAAAGACTTGAAGTACGTATATACTGCCCTAGGACTATCTAAAGGCATAAGAAATGAGAGACCCCGAAACAAAACCAACACACTTCTCTGTAGTTTCATGGTAAAAACCCGTTATACTCATAGTTCTTGCTTTACGAGAACAAGGCATTCAAAGGTATTTTTAGCCACCGAGAGAGATGATACGTCTCCTAAGTAATAGTAAAGCATAATGCCTTAGATTGGCAAAGTTGCATTTAGCCCCAAAGAAGCTAGTGAATGCCTTCAAAGCCTTGACCAACACAGATGCATTTTTCATCAGTTCACTTGACGTCTTATGTCAATTATGAAAACAAAAGGCATACCGGTTAAGCACCTGTTTGTCTTGAAACTCTCAAATCCATATATATCCAGAACCCCAATTAGATACTTCGACTCGGGATCTTGACCAATTGAACTATTAATCGTGTCCACAAGCCTGCATAACCAAGAAGAAAATTTTCATAGGAGTGGGAAACAGAATCCACCATAGAAATTTACATCAAGAAAGTAAACAGGAAAAGATAGTAAAACTAAAAGATATATTCAAGGTGAATCATACAAAACTTACCAGTCAAACAACCTCGAATAAACGATTTTAGCCAAAGCATCTCTACTAACAGCTGCAGAATCTGGATCAAGCCACTTAGTGATTGTTTCATCACGAGTTACAATTATACGTTTGCAAAGAGAATCTTCCAGTGCCTTGACATCACACCTGACAAAAGATATGATTCAAATAACTAAATGATCTGAACAATCATGATATATAGGATATAAATCTCTACGAAAAGCATAATTAAGAAACTGCGAACATATCAAATTCACCTACATGAGAAGCTCGGCAGCAGTGTTCAGGTGGAACCGAGATTTTTCATCTTTCGGCACAGATGAGTCTATTTCCTTCCCTTTTGCAAATTCAATGTTTCCAAGGTGAAGGACTGCAGCCACAACTCGAAATATAGCATCCTAGAAAGAAAAAAGCAAATAGAGACAAAACTTCAAGTCAACAATATGTTGGAAAGTCCTAACTATCAATTAAGCCAACTCCCATAGTTTACCTGCTCATCAGAACTAATTCCAACAATATCCATTGCCCTCTTTGTTTCAATGTACTCCTTAGAGTCGTCAACACCATCCAACTCATAACAGTTTGATTGATTCAAATAATGAAATGTTCTTGGATGTCCCAATTTGTATTTCTTAACTTCCTGCAAACAATGGATATGAAATAAATATCTTCCAATTAGACATTTACTTTTATAGTTTACCCATCATATAAAAACTGGAAAGAATCCAGTTTCTGGCTATGAAAAGGCAGTTATAAGAATTTTATATCATTAGAGATAGGATAAAGGATTACTCCTTATATTAAATTATAATTTCACTCCAGTTTCCACAATCACAAAATAAACAAAGTCCTTCAAGTCAAATACAAAGATATTAGGATAAAATGCTCAGCATGTCTGATTACTAACTCTTTCAATGAAGCCCACAGATAAAAAATTCATTACCTCAGGTGGTGCAGCACAAAGCATGTAGAAACAATGATAATTTCTCTCAGGATCAGACACCTGACAAACACGTGATCTTTCAAGCAAATAAGTTCTTATGGCAGCTCCCGAGATTCTTCCCCTCTGATCAAATTGAAGCTCCACAAACTTACCAAATCGACTGCAGTAATGCAAACATAATTATAATTATAATTTGAAAAAAAAAAAAAAAAGCATAATCAAACATATAAAATAACACGAAATTCATACTATATGCAAAAGAAACCACTAGATATGTATACACACCTTGAGTTATTGTTTCTGACAGTTTTCGCATTACCAAATGCTTCTAGAACGGGATTAGACTGCAAGGCACAAAAAACAGAGCAAATGTTCCAGATTCAAAACAAAAACAGATAACGACCACAACAAAATTCCAATTATATTTGTTGCACAAATCAGACTCTAAACTTTAGTACCTCCAGAACTTGTTGCTCAACAGTCCTGCCCTCAGCAGCAGCTCTCCCTCCCATGTAAGCAAGATAACGCATAAGCAATTTCGTGCTTTCTGTTTTACCCGCCCCACTTTCACCACTAACCAATATTGACTGACTAATTCCCTCATTAATCATAAGTCTGCGACCACAAACCAATTTTTGATAAACAAAAAAGAAGAACATGAAGAAGTTAAGAACACAAACGTACAAAGATACCTATACGCAGCATCTGCAACTGCAAAAGGATGTGGACTAAGCTCACCGAAGGCTGCACCTTTATATTGTGCCATCATATGGTTATCATAGAGGTGAGGTAGTTTGCAAAAAGGGTTCACAGCAATCAAAATATTCCCTGTATAAGTCTGAAGACACAATGTAGTGTATTAGACTCATCATATCAGTATGTGATGAAAAATTACCCCACACCCAACCCAAGCAACCCCCTGCTCCCCCACACACACTCAAAAGAGAAAAGGAAAATTCTAAAACATTTGAATACTTACATATATCTCATTGATATCATATCTTGACCTTAAATTATCTAAGACTCCTGGTTCGTGCAAATAAGCCAGCTTTGTCATATCATCCACTCCACATGGTGGGGCTTCTGCATCTTTAGGATAGACATTGGAAGCTTTAACAACAACCTGAAATTTCTCCAAGAAAAGTAAAGGAGGTAAGAGAGAAACAAACAGGAAACAAAATCAGTTTATCTCCCAATTTTAAGCTATCTTGTCAGAAAACAACATAAAAATAGTATTCAGAATTGATGAAAGATCAATGTTGCCGAGAAGAAACTACAAGAACAGACATAAAGGACAAAATACAAATGAATAATTAAGAAATTAGTGAGTCTCAGATGCATAACAAAAAAAATGCCTAAATTTAAATAAACTAAAAGTACACACCGTCTTTCCCGAAGTGCAGAGGACCTTAATATTGTCACCATTAAGCTCCAAAACTTCACCATCTATCCAAGCTGCATCAGGATCTTCTACCCAGACTAGAGACCCAACCACAGGGCTGAAGGTACCAGCCTGAAAAGCATAACGCGGACAGATGATAATACCAAATAGATTTGTATATTATCATGTTCATGCTTTACAAAGATATTTTACCACCAATGAGCCAACTAGATGTTAGCAACAAATATTGACCAAAATGTAATTCTGAAGTTTCTTTTCACAATTAATGCAACTGGTAAAAAAATAAATAGAAGATTCCACACATGCAAACTCAAAATCACAGAATTATCTAAGAAAGCAAAAATGCCTCTCACAGCATTTGCGAAAATGTATTGAAGCCACTATCGCCTAAAGCCTATACTCCACATTTATTATCAAATTTCAAAGTATATGATGTAAACAAGCGCGAATGCCGAGAAGTGGGAAGAATGATACCCAGAAAGTTACATAAATAGTTATTTTCAGCATATTTTGTGAGTAACCATGAGCCATACCAACAGATTTGGTAATGGATGTAGAAAAAGGGAATGTTGGTTTAAAATTAAGTAGCCGCACGGTATACCATCTGCAATAGGATTTTCTTCATAACTCAACAATTCAGGTTGACAAAAAATAGTTGAGAGGTGTACAAAATTATTAATTCCTCATAGATATAGATTCTGAGTGGTCCAGAACAAAGAATGTGGTTTGAAATTATGTCTTCAAAATAATCTTAAGCGTTCATTTGCATATCTGGAATTTCAATTTACAAAATTTAATCTCAACCTCAAATTCATCCATATATCAGGAAACCATGCTACTATATACAAATCACGAAGCTCAATTTGGGATACCAAGCAGCCTACAGTGACAGCTCTACCCATAGTCAAAAAATCAAAATGCTTGGCCACAACACTACAACCTTAGTAACACTAGACCTAAACCTATGATCCAAACAATATCTAAAACACAAATCATATTATCAAACTAAACAATTACACTATCTTGTCAGTGATATCTCTAATAAGTTTACATACTTTGTCACATGGTTAAAGACAAAGCTCCTATAGTGTCAAGTCTACTACACAATACGCTAATCCAGCTTACTAGGGGGGAAATAAAAAAAATCAAAATGGGCATCTCAAAAATGAGTACAAATTAATAAATCTAAATGTAAATCAAACAAAACAAAATTACAGTAAACATGACCAACATCAACTGCTGCTTCAACTCCATCAAAATAGATCAGTACATCAATACAGTAAACTAACACCAACCCATTAAGTAATCCCAAAAATTATGAGTACCCAAATCTTCAAAATCAAAGTAAAACATAAACTAAACCAGAAACATCATCATCATCATTCATCAACAAAAACAAATACCATTTCACAGAGAGATCAGAAACTCTTGGGTTTGCTTTCTCGGATCCACTTCGAATCTTCCAATCACGAAAAAGATCTTTCAAATTGAGCAACCGAGGATTTTGAACTCGTCCTCCGTTCAAGACTATAAATTATGCCCCAAAAAAAAATAATAATAATAATTTATGAAAAGAATAATGAAAAAAATAGCAAAAGAATTTGATCAAGAACACTGAGAAGCTTAAGCCCTTCAACAATTCGAAAATTCTTGAAGAAGAGATTAAGCCTCTCTTTCTCTCTCTAAGCAGATTTTCGGGCTCTTTCTTTCTTTCTTTGTTGTTCTTGCTTTGAAGGACTCTATTTCGTCCACCACCGTCAATGGCTTAATTTCTTTGTCCACAGTTTTTTGTTTATTTGATTCATTAATTAGTCTTAATCGTTTTCTTACGGAGATTAATTAAGGCAAAAACTAAAACGTCAATTTAGTGCAGTGAAATCCCGAAAATGCCCTTTGACATGGACGCAAATTGCGGAACTTTAATGACAACTCAGACGCGGTCAGATTAGAGTCTATAAGAGTTGTCTGGATCTTTTAAAAAACTCAAATCACGGAAGCGGTGAACTCAACTAAGGCTGTCTGTCTTGGGCAGTCAAAGTAAAATTAGGTTTTACTTTTTACGACGTCGTTTTCACCCAGTCAAATATATAATATAATGTCTTATTTTCGGAATTTTGAAAAATATGATAAGAATAATTGGTTGCTTTTAATTTGGGCATTGTTAAATAGTGATAAGTTTGTAGTTAAGGAATTTTACGTTTTTTACATCTGAGAAAAAGGTATAAAACTACAATGAAAGTTGGGAAATATATTTGACTAACAATAAATTAAAAAAAAAAACATTTATAGAGAAAAATTGTGACCAATTAATATCATAAATATTAAAGCTAATTGGAATAATTGTTGGTGCACATCTCTATACTTAATAATTGTACTTTTTTATCATTAAAAACCTTTCACGTTGTCTTTTGAATTTCCAAATAAATATATTCAGCTTATGAAATATTTTGTTGGATTTTCTTCTTCTTTGGCATTCTTGGAAAATTGTTTTGTTTATTTTCTGATTCTGTGATTCAGTAGCTAGCTCTCGATCATGTTATGTGTGAATCAAAGTTATTAAGAAAACACCGTGTGTTTTTAAATGATTTTCCTTGACACACCCACTCTAAATAATAATGAAAACATTGTACAAAATTATTGCATATGATACATGTAGTTCATTCTTTTTTTTTTCCCCCCTTTATAGGGGACGTGGCGACCCAGGTAGCCAACCCTCTGCCAAGACATGACTTGGTAGCTCGGAACCCCATTAGGAGAACTCCTGTTAACCAAGGACCTAACTCTAATGTGGGTGGAGTTAAATCAAGGCAAATTTTTGTAGAAAATCCTAAACATCCTCCGTGCTCAAATCGGGATCTCCAGGCCATAGTCCCCTAACCAATTGAGCTTCCATACTAAGTGGTATATTCAATCTATTTTCGTTTCTCCTTTTTCCAAGCTTGTAGATTGTTATTTGGTTAAATTGTAAATTTTTAATATATTAACATGTTGTATCATGTCTATGTTTAAAATAATAATGGAACAAAAATTTAAAACCTTACAACTCTAATTATGATTTAAAATCTTGGCATTGTCTTTTATTTTCTATTTTCAAAGTTATGCTTTCAGAGATGAGAACAAAAAATTGTCATTATTATTTTTATTGATCTATAAGGTTTCAATCTTACTCACTCTTATTTTGAAGATAATAAATTTTTGATTTAATTATATTGATTTAACTTGAGTATGTAGTTAAATAGCTTAGAAGTTCTAGCTCAAGATGATCCAATAATAAAGCTTGAAGATGAATGCATATGGATTTATTATAATCAAGCTTGAAGATAAACAAATAAGACACAAGATAATATCTATATAGGGCATATCCTTAGTCTTAGTCTTTTTTTTTATTTATTACATTGTACTTAGATTCTCTTTAAATTAGCTCATATTTTTCAAAAGAAAATTTTCAAATAAACATAACCTTAAAATGAATTTTTTTTACAATTATTCGAAATAGATATTGTGTTTTTAACTAGCCAAGAATACCTTTTAAAATGATTAAAGGATGCTTATAAAAATCTAAAAAGGTACAAAATTAAAAGCGTATCATAATATAGACTTAGAGGCAAAGATTTGTCTCTTGTCTAAATTGTTGTCGACTCACAAGTAGTTGACTATTTTTAGTTGATTAGCCAGATATATAACCATTGGAGTTTTTCTCCAAGATCTTTAACAAAGACTACATTTGTTCTGAAATTTTTGAAAGTTTTTTGTCCTCAAGGAGATTTATATGAAAGCGAGCAGCTAATAAAAAATCAAAATGAAGATCAATATAACTTAGGCACTCAGCTGCACAAATGGAAATAACACATTTCATAACATCTTCCAAATATGGTGTTTTCAATAGTTTATGCTCTGTTTGAAATCCGGATTTTGGATAGGAAAAAAAAAACTTATGAGAAAAAAGGTTATAGAAAAAGAGAGAAAAATACTTTTCCTAAAAATTTAAAGAATTTTATTTTAATACTTTTGGTTTTACTAATTGATATGTCAAAATTTTATATACTGAAAACGAACGTCAAATCAAATTCTTGCTAATATTGAAAAAAAAAAAATCTATCATTTTTTTATTTCAATTCAAAAAAAAGAAATCTCTTAGAATTTTTTTTCTTTTTTCCCAAAAATTCAAGTTCCAAATAGAGTCTTAAAGACAAGAATGATGAAATTTAAAAGTTAAAAACTAGAACGAGACTCATTAGTTGAGACAAATGTGATCATTAATCTTCTGAAAAAAAAATTACTAATAATAATAATGATCTAAAATGTATAAGAATTTAGGAACCGTGACAGTACTTTTGGTTACATAATTTCATGCAAATTACTTTTAAGGACCAAGTAGACACGATTGATCAAACTTTATGGACCTAGAGGCTAGATGCCTCTTTTCAAAATTCAAACATTAATTTTTTCGCTAAATTAGTTAAATCTATCTTTACCACAAGAATAGACATGAATAGACCCCAATGCCGAAGCTTTTTGCGGACTGACGAGGAAGTACTACTACTTATGCATCATTACTCTCGTATAGAGAGAATATTGGGCATTAACAATTGTCTTGTGACCCAGATATTTACTCTTTTCGCACAACAAAAATTAATAACTTGGCATCCATGAAATGTTTATTTGAATTTGGTTTATCGCATTAAAAATTGATTAGTTTGTTGATATAAGCTATAATTTTTCGATAATTTATGGTGGGCATTTTTTTTAGGCTTCATTTTAATAAATATCGTCTTTTTCTTTTTATAGCTAAATATCTGACTATATATATTTTTATACTTTGTATATCTACACATATAACAACTTCGGTTTAGATATTGATACATACACACCAGCTTTAGTTTAGATATTGAGTATATTAGTTTTTATAATAAGTATACATCATGTTGTATCGTTGATACATCTACTGATATATTAGTCATTTTGTTGCAATATTTGAAAAATATAAATTTACTTAAAATGGCCCCATTCATTTTGCTTTAAGCCCCTAATAGTTATCTATAATTTTTTTTTTATAGTATGGTAAAAAAAAATTGTCAAGTGATAATCATTACAAATCACTATATATAAGCTACACGATTATTCCAAATTAATTTACAAAATAAGCTCAAATATTTTATTTATTATTTTATATATATATTAAAAGAAAAAAGAGAGAGAGAAACAAAGCTTGCAATAGAACAAAAGGTTTATAGATTAGTTATTTGTTTAGTCATTAAACAATATTGAAAGTTTGATTCTCATTAGACTTTAAATTTAATATGAATGGTCTACGAATTTCCAAAATGGCATAACATTAGTTCAAACACAATTTTTCACCAACTTTTAACAATGTTTTATTTTATTTTATTTTATTTTTTGTTTTTTTATAATGATAAAAGGGTTAGTGTATGAAAAATACATTTTTATAAGTTAATCGTAACATAATTGAATAACTATTTTATTAATATATATATATTCTCATTTTGGTGGAATCGTCCATACCTTCCCTCCTAAGTGGATGGTTCGAATAGTCTTGGATGCAACCCTTTGGGACGTGCGTTGAAAAAAAGATTGTGAATTATCCTGACTTGTATATAGAACTTTCTAAAGGCAAGGTATATAAGTCCCATGGAATTAGTTGGCACTAATCTCAAACTCTCGGTTTACCAATAAAAAAATTATAAGAATATATATTCCATATTTACTCATAATAATTTCGTTCCCCTTTATTCTTTCTCCTTCTTCCCTTTCTCTCACCACTCTTTACTTACACACTTTCCTCAATGTTATCTCGTCTCTCTTCTCACTTTCTCTCTTTTATCTCTCCACTTTCTTTATTCTTTTTCTACTTTATTTCTTCTCCCTGTAATTTCTCTCGCTCCTAGGCTCCCTGTAATATCTCTCGCTCCTAGGTCTTTTTTCTTTTCCTCCTCTGTATACTTTCTCTTCTTTCTTTATCCTCTTCCTTCTCTATGTACTTTCTCTTCTTTCTTTATCTTCTACCCACTTTCTCTGCCAGGGATAGAGTCAAGATTTCTTATTAGGGAGGCTGGACAGTAATTATAATTTAAAAAATAATTAAAAATAATGATAAGTATTACAATTGTACTCAACGCGTTTTTATTTCTTGAAAGTATTTTATAATAGGTTTTAATCAATACCATTAAAGATATCTTTTTCAATACAAACAAGTAACTTGTCATCCATCCATTAATCACCGTTGAAGCAATCATTCAACTCCTTAAGTTTTATATCATCGATAGAATAAAATAACTGTACACAAAAGTGATGTTAATTTGTGATTCCCTTATCTTTACGTCATGATCGACCTTAAATAAGAAAAGTATCATCTATATTATGAATAACTATATTGTGCTTTCCACAAAAAAAAAGAATCTCATCTGTCGTCCCCTATCATTTGCAATTATTTTTTACACAATTTAACTAAATTCATAGCAATCATAATGTCTTATTTTTTTCCTTTTACAATACTTTTAACAACTCATTTGTTACTCTCAACAATGTTCTCATTAAATATAAAGTAAACACAAAATCAAATGATAGTATCGATTCCAATAGATTACCTGTTTCATATCTTTGATCATAGTTTGTTCTATCATCTACAATCATCTCAATAACATCAATTATATAAGAGAGTATGCTAATCAAGCTTAGTAAAGTACCACAATAAGATCTCCAATAAGTATCACCGTGTCTTTTAAGAGTACTTTGTTGATTTAAAACTCGTCCACTTGAGATTTTACCACTCTTGAGTGCTTCAAATACTATGGTATCTTGCTTTTGTCGAAGAATATCATAACGTTTTGAGAAATCTCCAACAATATTAAATATAATACTAGTAACCAAACTAAAAAGTGGAGCTTATGTGGCATTATTATATTTCCAAATTTTCAAGGGGGGCTAAATTGTTTTTTTTTTTTTAAGAAACTTCTACAAATTTAATTAATATTTAAAAAACAAATTGAAGGGGTGGTGTGCTAGCTTCATCCCTGGCTGTAAACATGCTTTCTTATATTTTAAGTTGTCATTTTTCGTTATTTTACTGATGCAATGATGCTTCTGTATCAATTTGGGGGTGGAAATATAGTCTCTGAGATATTTTAAGAGTAAAATTGAAATTTTATGTCACAATTTTAGGCGATGAAGTGTAGTTTCCAATAACAAGAGGATGAATTTAAAAAATAAATAAATAAAAGTTACAATGGATATGTTTGTAATTAACCTTTTGAAAATTGATAAACAATTCATTTTGATTTAAAATATTAGGTTATGGATTATTTTTTTTAAAAGATATTAGGGACTAACCACAAGATTAATGAAATTTTATTTAAGATCTAACAAAGACAATAAGAGCAAAAGAAAAATGATAATAATAACAAGATAATTTAGTGCACTCTTTTCTTTTTCGGTGTGAGTGCTAGTGCTAGGCTAGGCATAAGAAATACAGATAAAAAAATGGTCACAATTCACAAAGTCACTAGTGTGTCATGTAATCTATTTTAATATTTGAAAACATAGACCATCTTCCTTTCAAAAAAAAAAAAATGAAAATCATCTACTTACTAATACTCTGATTATGAAGTCACTAGTATGTCATGTTATCTATTTTACTAACAATTGATTCTTCCTTCAAATGTCAAAGTAAATCCAAAATAATTTACATGTGAGAATGTGCTAACTATTTCACATTCGGTGTTGATATAAAACTACGTGTATACGTTCACATAAAATTGGATTAAAAGGGAGGTGATTCTTTATATTCCTATCTTTCCTTTTTTTTTTTTTTCTGGATAAAGTTCGCATGAAAAATCTTATAAAAGAAGGTTGGCATGAAAATTCTAAAAGGCTAATATTGTAATTTTATTTTTGATAAAAAAAAAAGACGAATGAGATACCGGTGGTTAGTCACTTCGGTTAGGCTTCCAGTGGCAACGTGAGAACTCGAATCCTTAACCTCACGTTCACCCTTTCTAAATGAGAGAAGGCCTTAAATAAAGTGTTTTGCTACTTCGACCATCTCTTGAGAGTTACTAATATTGTAATTAGGTTATTATATCGTGGCTAGATAAGAAATTTGCTAACTTCACTTGATTTATTTTTATTTTCTTTTTAATGTTTTCTTTTTATTGGATGCACAAATGGACTGTAGGTGCCATCGTCAATGTTAGATAACATATTTAGCCCATCGAGTGATCGAAGAAGAAAAATTAGAACTCCAAAAATACTAGTTAGTATCACATGTTACAGCTGGTGCATGAGCGAAAATAAAGCTCAATTAGAACATGTCACGTAATCAGACAAGTATATTCCAAAAGCCTCTTGCTTTCATTGACCAAAATGATTGTCACGTAATCAGACAAGTATATTCCAAAAGCCTCTTGCTTTCATTGACCAAAATGATTGTCACGTAATCAGACAAGTTTTACGCACTCTTTATGATTGGGCTACTAAGCCCTTACAGTAGTTTAGGATGTCCGCAGTCCAAAATGTCTACGACGCGCCAAAACTATCGCATGTGAACACGCGTTCGTGTAGATTTAAACGTTAAATTAGACGACCCAATCATCGAAGCGCGTGAATGTTAGAGACTGGGATTGGATTCTAAGTCCTTTGATTGCACTTACTTGCACGTTCATGTACGCGTCGATGAGATCTGTTTTGCATGTTTGGTGCGTTTGTTTTTTTTTTTTTTTTTTTTTAAACAATAGATTAGAGAACGTGCTAGTGGGAACGGTCTGGATTGATGGGCCATCTTCGGCGCAATTATAGCCATTGAATCGTAGTAATCTAAGTTGGAAGATTTGTGGAAGAAAATTTGGGTTAATAACATTGAATTAAATATCACGTTTAACCCAATGTTATCATAAAACTAAAAAGTACTTTTTTTTTCAATTTTTTAAATCGGAAAAAAGTACTTAAATTTGTCATGAAATTACTACTAAAATATCGTTACAACTCTTTTATTTTTTTAATTAGAAAAAGAATAACCCGAAAATTATTGAGAAAAATTTTATCAACTTTTTTTTTTTATAATCTAAAAAGAAAAGTGTGATTTCTTTATTTTTTTAAGGGAAAAAAAACTAATTAGATAATAGAAAGTATTTGGTAATACATTTTTGAAACAAGTATTTTAAATATTTCACATTTTAAGTTTGACCAAAAAGGCACCTTGTAACGCCCCTTTACTTAACCATATCACTATATAGGTCAAACTAAGAAGTATTATTCTTTCATAAACCATATTTTCAATTTTGCAAAAAGGTGGGCTAAATTTAAACTTTTCAAACTGTAAAACAAAGGAAGCTGCATGGCATTACTTTTTAAAAGTGTCTTTACAAAATGTACAATCAAAAAGTCTTTATCAGTTTATCTTGCCAATAGCAGTAATATTTACAACACACCAAAATATCAAAATACAAAGAAAATATAGCCCAAAAATCAAGCTCATCTACATCTGTATGATCATGGTGACAAGAAAGCGTGCTAGCCAACCAGCAACTCTATACATCATATATCTCCTCATCTGCATCACGAGAACTAAATGAGCTAATGCTCAGTAAGTAAAGATCATGCATGCTCGTGAACGTGTTATGCATAAACTTTATTTAAATTCTCATTGTACTCTTTCTTTTATAACTTTTCATTTGTATGCACTTTTCTTAGAAAATGTTTCTTTATAGGGCCCTTGAGTACACTACAAAGTCGCGGCAGTCGGTAGGCCGTACCCACCTATGCGGGAAGGAAACATATGGCCAATACGAACCATACCTACCCAATGCAAACCGACTAGGTAATGCACCTAATAAATCTCATAGTACAATGCTTAATCCCAGCAGTCGGTAAGCTATGCGCACCTATACGGGAAGGATGCCTGTGCAAACTATACTTACCCAGCGCAGACAAACTAAACAATGTACTTAAAACATATTTCATAAAATCAGTACAATGGTACTACTTTAGATCCAATGCGTAGAAAACTTCATTTCTTTGAAATCATGCTTAAATGATCATGCCATGCTTATGTCTTTTATAAACTTTACAACAACCATATGAAAAAACATATAATCAATTTAATATACATAAGCATGTAGGAAGACATCTTGCATATACTACTGTTCTTGTAATGCAGTTAAAATAAATCTTTACTTACCTTGCTTTCGGTAGAAAAGATAGTGGAAAGGGTCAACATTCTCTCGACAAGGTGTGTGGAAGACCTGGTGTCAATTTTATTACAAAGATGATCACTATAATGTAAAATGCTTAAAGAAAACAAGCACAAGACCAAATTATAATTTTTACAAAATAAGGAAGCCCAATCACAAAATGAACCAAAACGTCACCTACTTTTATAAAAACAAGTCTATTTGCTTCTAAATGGTGCCATTTGGTTTTAAAAATATTTCGACAGCACTTCCCTATTTTTAGGATATCCCCACATGATTAAAATCATGATTTATGACCTGCAATAAAATTAACAATCCAATTCTCACATATACACATCAAAGAGGATCATTTAGAACAACCTAAGTGTACTTGAATTCTTTTCAATTTGGACAAAGTTTAAAACTAATTTTACACTTGTGTGTCATCATAACCAGCACCAAATGAGCGTAATAAATAATAAGATCTATAAAATATACGCTCCAAGTTTAGAAAATCAGATTACAAATACAAAAACGTATTCTACCACACATGAAAACACTTAAATCCATAACTAGCACACTTTAGGGCTTTAAGTCCAACTTTAATCCTCCACTTAAATTCTATGTTTCCAACAATATAAATGGTTTCTTAAGACCCTCATTCATCAAATAAAAGCTTTGGTTCAAAGGCTAAAGCAAAAGAAATAAATTACTAATTCTAAATTTTACAAAAAGCTCACCTTGACTAGTTTGAACTTTTGTTGAAGTTCTTGTCTTTTACTTCCACAAAACTGATTTCCAAGGCTTTGAAATTGATCGTAGGACTCAAGAGGACCTAGAGGAATCATTATTTAAGTTATATCAAGTAGAGAATTGAAATAACAAAACAATACCTAGGAAGAAGAACTAGTAGAACTACCTTGACTAGTTTGGACCTATCTTACTTTCTCGAGCTCCAAATTGAGTTCTACCACTTGAAAACTCTTGGATATAGATAAGGAGAGTTGAGAGAAGTATAGAAAGTAGCTGGAGTGGTTCAAGTCGTGGCTGGGAAGGAAGAGGAAAGAAATGACCAGATTTAGTCTAAAAGTGATACTTAATGACTAAGAAATAGCATAACTTAAATTCTAAGGGTTATTTTGGGTATTTTGCTCTTTACTTTCCATGTGTCAAGCTTTAAAACATCCTTAGCATACTCACCATATTGTTGGTCAATCCTATCCACCCAAGTGTAGGCCAAAATGGTAAAACCTAGCTTAGAAGATGAAAACTAGTCATACTTTGACCTGTAATCCCATATGGCTAATCTTATTGTAATCTGGTGCAACCTAGCCCTCTAACCAATCGTTGAACATAAAAATAAGTCAAATAGACTCTAATTAATAATGCAAACATAGTATCAATGCCCAATTAATAGAATACACAAAATTGATATTACGTAATTAAGCTGAATCTATGCTAGTTTAGCACAACTAAACACTAATTTAGTACAGTGACTGCCACATCGTGCTTAACTGGGGCCGACAAATAAAATATTATAAATGAGTCCTAAACATTAAATTAAAGCTATTTGATGTGTTAAACGTAGTGAATTTAGCTCTGAAAAGCGTGAAAAATGTATTTTACTGAAAAAACTACTATTTGACCAAGTTATGAACAGACATGATTTTAATGCATGTACATATAGTATTAATATTCATAAATGTATTCTTTGTTCATCTCACACACCAAGCTCTCTCTTTGAGGGTACTGAGTCTTTACACTGCATGGAAGCACTTCAACAAATGTTAGTACAATAATATATATCGAAAACATTTAACAATCAGCTTAAGCAATTTATTATGAAATTAACACTAGATTCATGATATGTCTATTATGTAATATGAACATATTTATTACTGACTTATTATCTATGTGAAAATCTTGAGCATCACAATCCTTCCCTCCTTATTAAATTTTGTCATCAAAATTTGCTTATCCAAATAAGTGAGGATACTTAGTTGTCATCTCTTCTTTTCTTTCCCATGTGGCCTCTTCTATCTCATGGTTCCTCCATAGTACTTTGACCAAAGGGATCTTCTTGTTTCTAGGCTCCTTTTCTTTTCTATCCAAAATCTCCACTGGTTGTTCTTCATAGCTCACATCTTGGCTCAACTCTAGCGGCTTAAAACTCAAAACATGTGATTGGTTTGGAATATATATCCTTAACAGAGAGACGTGAAAAATATTGTGTACATTCGATAGTGAGGGTGGCAAAGCAAGTCTATAGGCAACATCTCTAACTTTGTCAAGTATCTCAAATGGGCCTATATATCTGGGACTAAGCTTCCCTTTCTTCCCAAACTTCATGACTCCTTTTATGGGAGCAACTTACAAAAATACTTTGTCCCCAACATTAAACGTGACATCTCTCCTTCTAGGATCAGCATAATGCTTCTGTCTAATCTGAACAGCTAATAACCTTTTACGAATCTTTTCTACTGCTTTAGCTATTTCTCTTACCAATTCTGGACCAAGAAATTTTCTTTTTCCCCTCTTATTCTAGTGAATTGGAGATCTACATTTTCTTCCATACAATGCTTCATAAGGAGGCATTTCAATTGAAGCTTGATAACTATTGTTGTAGGCAAATTCTATCAATGGCAAGTACTTGCTCCAAGACCTATGAAAATCTAACACACATGCTCTAAGCATATCCTCAAGAGTCTGCACAGTTTTCTCTGATTGTCCATCTGTTTGAGGATGAAAAGCTGTACTCAATGCTAGTTTTGTACCCATAGCCTCCTGAACTGTCTTCCAGAATTTTGAAGTGAATCTAAAATCTCGATCCGAAATGATAACCTTTGGAACTCTATGTAGTCTAATGATTTCTTGAACATATAACTGAACTAACTGATCTAAGCTATAAGTTACTTTAATCAACAGGAAATGGGCTGATTTAGTATATTTATCCACAATCACCCAAATAGCATCATGGCCTTTATTTGTCTTAGGAAGCCCAACCACCAAATCCATAGCAATCTCTTCCCATTTCCATTGTGGCACATGTATAAGCTTCAATGTACCAGCAGGTTTTTGATGTATTTGCTGGCATGTGAGACATTGCTCTACAAACTCAATCACACCAGTAATGCATTTTCAAATCCCTATATATCTTTGTAGTATCGGGATGTACAGAGCAGGGAGTAGTGTGAGCTTCTATCAATATCTCCTTTCTAATTATTCCATCTGGCACACGGAGTATATTTCTGTATCTGATTACACCATCACTAGAAATCTAGAGGGCCACCTCCTTTCCAGACTCTATCTTAGTCTTCAAACTTGTCAGATAGGGATCTGTATTCTAGCTTTGCTTAATTCTCTCCAAAATTACAAGTTGTAATGTAAGAGTTGCTAATTTCTTCATTAAACCTCTAGGTACTATTTCTAATTCTAATCGATGCAAATCCATCAAAAGGATCAACATACTTAAGGGACATAGCAGCCAATAACTTTCTACTTAGAGCATCTGCAACCACATTAGCTTTTCCTGGATGATAGTTAATCTCACAGTCATAGTTTTTCACCAGTTCAAGCCATCTTCTATGTCTCATGTTTAGTTTTTTTTGGGTAAAGAAATACTTGAGACTTTTATGGTCTGTGTAGATTTGACATTTTTCTCCATAAAGATAATGTCTCCAAATCTTCAGTGTAAAAACTACTACTGCTAGCTCCAAATCATGAGTAGGATATTTCTTTTCATATTCTTTCAGTTGCCTAGAAGCATAGGCGATCACCTTACCATTTTGCATCAAAATACAGCCTAGATCATTCTTTGAAGCATCACTATAAATAATAAATCCTCCTGATCCAGTAGGTATAGAAAGTATAGGAGCTGTGACCAAACGATGCTTTAACTCTTGAAAACTCTTTTCATAATTATCACCCCAATGAAATTTCACGTTCTTTCTAGTCAACTGAGTCAATGGAGAAGCCAACTTAGAAAATTCTTCTATGAATCTTCTATAGTAACCACTAATCCCAAGAAATTACGAATCTCTGAAACATTGGTAGATCTTGACCAATTACTTATAACTTCAACTTTTGCTGGGTCCATAGAAATACCATTTTCAGACACTATATGATCAAGGAAGATAACTTTCTCCAACCAGAACTCACACTTCTTAAATTTTGCATACAACTGCTTTTCTTTCAAGGTCCTCAAAACTGTTCTCAAATACTCCATGTGCTCCTCCCTTGAGCGTGAGTAGATCAAAATATTATCAATGAACACTATAACAAAACTATCCAAAAAATCCTTGAATACTCTGTTCATCATGTCCATAAAAGCAGCTGGGGCATTAATTAAGCCAAAGGGCATCACTAAGAACTCATAGTGCCCGTATCTTATTCTAAAAGCTGTCTTAAGAATATCTCATTCCTTAATCTTCAGTTGATGGTATCCCGATCTTAAATCGATCTTAGAAAATACTGAAGCACCTTGTACTGATCAAATGAATCATCAATTCTAGGGAGAGGATACTTATTCTTGATTGTGACCTTATTTAGCTCTCTATAATCAATACAAAGCCTTATAGTCCTATCTTTCTTCTTTACGAGTAAAACTGGAGCACCCCATGGTGAAAAACTTGGGCGTATGAAACCCTTGTCTAAAAGCTCCTGCAATTGAACCTTTAATTCCTTCAGCTCTGCTGGAGCCATTCTATATGGTGCTTTAGAAATGAGGGCTGTACTAGATAGCAAGTCAACAACAAACTCTATCTCCCTTTCAGGTGGTAATCCTGGTAGATCTTCTGGGAATACCTCTAGAAATTCATTAACCACTGGTACTTCTATTGGCTTCATCTTAAGTTCTTCTTTAGTATCCATGCATTTGCCAAATAACCAATACATTCTTTCTCAAGTAACTTCCTTGCTTTTATCATTGAAATAATTGGTACCATTTTCTTCCTAGAAGACCCAAGGAAAGTAAACTTCTTTTCACCGGGTGGTTGAAATACTACTCCCTTACCATTACAATTAATGCTAGCATGATACTTAGATAAACAATCCATACCTAAAATCATCTCAAAATCCTGCATATCTAACACTATTAAGTCTGCCCACAACTCTCTATCATCTATTTGTATTGGATACTCTCTCAAAACTTGACCAGAATATAGCATTTCTCCAGATGGAATAGTTATACAGTATCTTAAATTCAAAGTTTCAAGTGATCTGTCCAATTTTCTCACATATGATGATGATGCAAATGAATGTGTAGCTCCTGAATCTATTAATATATTTGTGAGGATATCAAAGATAGAGATCTCACCTGCTACAACCGATGGATCAGCCTCAGTATCTGTCGCAGTCATGGTAAACATATGAGCTGGAACTTTCCTTTGTTCACTAGAGGTGGAGGGACAATCCTTAGAAAAATGTCCTGTTTCGAATTAGACTGTATCTGTTGACCTATTGCTGGATGCTTTGAAGGATCTCCTCTTTGTCCTTGACCCTGTGAGAATTTCCTTTTACCGCCAATAAACCCTGATTGAGTACCTATTCCAAAATTTGTATTTCGTCTTGTCATGTTTATGTTTCTTCTAATTTCTAGTGCTTTTACCACCTGCAGTCCGACTTCTTCAGCTTCAAGAGCATTCTCTGCAACTTTTGCATAAGGCACACCTTTCTTTGTAGATATCTTAATATCCCTATATATTTATGCTTTTAGCCCCTGTAAAAACTGATTTACTTTTAACTTGTTAGCACTCACTATATGAGGAGCAAAGCGGGATAGCTCATCAAATTTTTTTATGTAGTTACATACAGACATGCTATCCTACCTCAAATTAGTAAACTCAACTGCCTTTGCCAGTCGATGAGTTTCACTAAAGTACTTCCTATAAAAGATTTCCTTAAATCTCTCCCAAATCAATCTGTCAATATCAGTGATTGACTTCATAAAATCCCACCAAAGCCTGGCATCCATTTAAAACATGTAAGTAGCACAAGAAACTTATTCCTCTGCAGGGATTCTTATGTAATCAAAGATACCCTCTAAACTCCGAATCCATTCCTCAGCTAACAATGGATCTGTTTCACCTTTGAAAATTGGAGGTTTATTCTTCTTGAATCTTTCAGAAGCTGGTTCATGATTTTCTTGTCTAGCTACAACTTATACTGGTAATTGTTCTTCTTTCATTTGATCTCATTCTAGAAGCCTCTCTATTTGTTGAGCCTGTCTCTCCACTAATTCAGCCAATCGATGTATAGTAGTATCTTTGTCATTCTCTTGATCAGCTCTCTGTTGGCTAGTCTGACCTTTACCCCTCAGCATAATTTCCTGTATAGTGACATTTTACTTACAAACAAACATAGTAGCCAATAATAATGTATGAATCAGACTTATATAATAGAAATAAAGTGCACATATGAAAATAATTAGACTTACTAGTTGACTGAGCTTTCTATCTCATGATCGTACATATGTAGGCAGTCTTCGAAAACGACTAAACCTCTGCTCTGATACCATAACTGTAACGTCCCATTGCTTAACTATATCACTATATAGGTCAAACTAGGAAGTATTATTCTTTCATAAACTCTATTTTCAATTTTGCAAATAAGTGGGCTAAATTTAAACTTTTCAAACCGTAAAACAAAAGAAGCTGCGTGGCATTACTTTTTAAAAGTGTCTTTACAAAATGTACAACCAAAAAGTCCTAATCAGTTTATCTTGCCAACAGCAGTAATATTTACAACACACCAAAATATCAAACTACAAAGAAAATATCGCCCACAAGTCAAGCT
Source organism: Trema orientale (assembly GCA_002914845.1). Classification (NCBI taxonomy): domain Eukaryota; kingdom Viridiplantae; phylum Streptophyta; class Magnoliopsida; order Rosales; family Cannabaceae; genus Trema; species Trema orientale. The sequence goes on from JXTC01000420.1 coordinate 261,696, forward strand.
CGTCTACATCTGTATGATCATGGCGACAAGAAAATGTGATAGCCAACCAGCAACTCTATACATCATATATCTCCTCACCTGCATCACAGGAACTAAATGAGCTAATGCTCAATAAGTAAAGATCATGCATGCTCGTGAACGTGGTATGCATAAACTTCACTGAAATTCCCATTGTACTCTTTCTTTTATAACTTTGCATTTATATACATTTTTCTTAGAAAATATTTCTTTATAGGGCCTTTGAGTACACTACAAAGTCGCGACAGTCGGTAGGCCGTGCCCACTTATGCGGGAAGGAAATATATAGCCAATACGAATCATAACTACTCAACGCAGACCGACAAGGTAATGCACCTAATAAATCTCATAGTACAATGCTTAGTCCCGACAGTCGGTAAGCCGTGCCCACCTATGCGGGAAGGATGCTTGTGCAAACCATACTTACCCAACGCAAACAGATTAAACAATGTACTTAAAACATATCTCATAAAATCATTACAATAATACTACTTTAGATCCAATTCGTAGAAAACTTCATTTCTTTGAAATCATGCTTAAATGATCATGCCATGCTTATGTCTTTTGTAAACTTTATAACAACTATATGAAAAATATATAATTAATATAATAAACATAAGCATATAGGAAGACATCTTGTATCTACTACTGTTCTTATAGTGCAATTAAAATAAATCTTTACTTACTTTGCGTTCGGTAGAAAAGATAGTGGAAATGGTCAATATCCTCTGAGGCAATGTGTGTAGAAGACCTGGTGTCAATTTTATTACAAAGATAACCACTATAATGTAAAATGCTTAAAGAATACAAGCACAAGATCGAATTACAACTTTTACAAAATAAGGAAGCCTAATCACAAAATGAACCAAAACGTCAACTACTTTCATAAAAATTAGTCCATTTGCTTCTAAATGGTGCCATTTGGTTTTAAAAATATTTCGACATCACCTCCCCTATTTTTAGGACATTCCCACATGATTAAAATCATGATTTAAGACCTGCAATAAAATTAACAATCTAATTCCCACATATACACATCAAAGAGGGTCATTTAGAACAACCTAAGTGTACTTGAATTCCTTTCAATTTGGACAAAGTTTAAAACTAATTTTACACTTGTGTGTCATCATAACCAGCCACCAAATAAGTGTAATAGATAATAAGATCTATAAAATATACGCTCCAAGTTTAGAAAATCAGATCACAAATACAAAAACGTAATCTACTACACATGAAAATACTTAAATCCATAACTAGCACACTTTAGGGCTTTAAGTCTAACTTTAATCCTCCACTTAAATTCTATATTTCCAACAATATAAATGGTTTCCTAGGACCTTCATTCATCAAATAAAAGCTTTGGTTCAAGAGCTAAAGCAAAAGAAATAAATTATCAATTCTAAATTCCACAAAAAGCTCACCTTGACTAGTTTGAACTTTTGTTGAAACACTTGTCTTCTACTTCCATAAAACTGATTTCCAAGACTTTAAAATTGATCTTAGGACTCAAGAGGACCTAGAGGAACCATTATTTAAGTTGTATCAAGTAGAGAATTAAAATAACAAAATAAAACCTAGAAAGAAGAACTAGTAGAACTACCTTGACTGACTAGTTTGGACCTATCTTGCTTTCTTGAGCTCCAAATTGAGTTATACCATTTGGAAACTCTTGGATATGGATAAGAGGAGTTGAAAAAAGTATAGGAAGTGGATGGAGTGGTTTAAGTCGTGGCTGGGGAGGAAGAGGAAAGAAATGACCAGATTTGGTCTAAAAGTAATACTTAATGACTAAGAAATGACATAACTTAAATTCTAAGGGTTATTTTAGGTATTTTGCTTCTTACTTTCCATGTGTCAAGCTTTAAAACATCCTTATTATACTCATCACATTACTAGTCAATCTTATACACCCAAGTGTAGGCCAAAATGGTGAAACCTAGCTTAGAAGATGAAAACTAGTCATACTTTGACCTATAATCCTATATGGCCAATCTTATTGTAATCTGGTGGAACCTAGCCCTATAACCAATCATTAAATATAAAAATAAGTCAAATAGACTCCAATTATTAATGTAAACATAGTATCAATGCCCAATTAATAGAACGCACGAAATTAACATTACACAATTAAGCTGAATCTATGCTAGCTTAGTGCAACTAAACACTAATTTAGTACAGTGACTGCCATCTCGTGCTTACCTGAGGTCGAAAAATAAAATATTATAAATGAATCCTAAATATTAAATTAAAGCTATTTGACGTATTAAACACACAGTGAATTTGGCTTTGAAAAGCGTGAAAAATGCATTTTATCCTAAAAACTACTATTTGACCAAGTTATGAACAGATATGATTTTAATACATGTGCATATAATATTACTATTCATGAATGTATTCTTTATTCCTCTCACACACCAAGCTCTCTCTTTGAGAGTACTGAGCCTTTACACTGCTTGGAAGCACTTCAACAAATATTAGTACAATAATATATATTGAAAGCATTTAACAATCAGCTTAAGCAATTTACCGTGAAATTGACACTAGAGTCATGGTATGTCTACTTTGTAATATCAACATGTTTATTATTGGCTTATTATGCATGTGAGAATGTTGGACATTACACACCTAAGTATCCACTCTTTTTTGTGTTTCATAAGAAAAGATGCTTGAACATTGTATTTAACCATAATAGAGGTGGTGATTTAAGTTAGAACAATTAATTAATTATGGTTTCGAAATCAAATTGTTAATAATGGTTCTTGAATTTTTTGTCTATTTATGATATTGAAAAATTTCATTTAGTAATTAAATTCTTAAATTATTCAATTTGTCGTAATTAAGTCCTAACTATTATGGGTGTTAACATGCAAAATTGCAGAAGTGAAATAATTAAAACAAAATAAGAAGACACACAATTTACGTAGTTCACCAATTTGGCTATATCTACAGGACTACTGCATATCTTTTACTATAGAGAGATAAATTTGCACAATGTTATATAACACTCATAATTCATAATCTTACAACCATGATCTCAATTATACTCAAGAATTTTTCTCATGAAAATTCTCTTAAGAATTTCCTAAGTGAAGCTCTCACTTTCTCTCTTTGTGTTGGGATGCAAAACTATGAAGAGTAATGGCCATATTTATAGTATAAGGTTCACCAACTTTTACTTTTTTTTTTTGCTTTAACAAATAACCGTGTTCAACAAATACGTTAGTACATGAGTTTTGACCCAAAATTCTTCACCTAATGCAATAATGCATTCAAACTTTGACAAAGAAGCCTTTTTCAATAAAATATGGCTAACAATCTCTTATCTTGTCTTCACACCCAATCAATGCAGTAGTTTATCTCTCCTATTCACGCTTGCAGGGTAACTGAAGCTGAGCATAGCTTCTGTTTATTAATGGTCGTTGGCTTCATTAGCATATCTACAGGATTCTTACTTCGTGGAATCTTGTCGAACACTAAGAATATATCTTCTAAAGCTGATATGATGAAGTGATATCGTACCTGTATATACTTTGTTCTGGCATGAAATACAGGATTCCTTACAAAGTGAATCACATTCTAGCTATCACAATGTAACACACTCTTCTCTTACTTGTGACCTAGTTCTTCCAAGAAAGACTTTAACTAGATCATCTTTTTATAAGCTTCTGTTATGGGAATATACTCTGCCTCAGTAGTTGAAAGTATAACAATCTTTTGTAACTTAGACACCCAACTAGTTGTTGTACCTCCAAGAGTGTACACATATCCAGTAGTACTCTTCTTGCCATCTAAATCACCAGCCATGTCAGCATCCACATAGCCTTGTAGGCCTCATCCTGTTTTTTTAAAATATAGGGCCTTGTCTATAGTATCTCTCAAATACTTGAGATTTTACTTTACTGCTTTCAAATGTTGTTTTTCCGGGTTGCTCATATAACGGCTCATAACTCTCACTACATGGGCTATATCCAATCTGGTGTATACAATGGTATATATAACAGATGTATAAGGTACCTTTGCCATGTAAGTGTTTTCCTTCTCTGCGAGGGTGGCTGCTCTTTGGTTAGTTTGAAGTGACTAACCATAAGTGTATTCATATGTTTTGCTCCATCCATATTGAATTTGAGCACATTCTTTATATATTCCTCTTGTGATAGCTTCAACGTCCTATTCACCCTGTCTCTAGAAATCTTCATCCCAAGAATTTGCTTTGTAGCTCCTAAGTCCTTTATTAAGAATTTCTTCGACAATTCTCTATTGAGCTTGTCAATTTCCTTCATGCAAGCTCCAGCAATTAACATATCATCTATATATAGAAGTAGAATAATATAAGAATTACCAAACTTTTTCACATAACAGTAATGATTCATCTGGCATCTCAGGTAACCATTATACTCATGAATGCATCAAAGTCTTTGTACCATTGTTCTAGAGCTTGTTTAACAAGCTCTTCCGAAGTTTGCACACCATTCTTTTGACTCTAAAATCTAAGAATCAATTGGACTATCAACAGACAATAGTAAAGCCTCTTATACCTCCTTAGTCACAACATTGGTATTGTGTGAGTTGTCTTCCTTCTTTGGTACTCTACAATTCTTCTTTAAATGGCCACTCCTGCTATAGTTCTAGCACTCTAATTTTCTTTCTTATCTAGACTTATCTCTGCTACTCCTTGATTTGGACCTATCGTGACCTTGGTTAGAATTTCTTTGGGGTAGAACTCGATGATGTTCCTTTACCAGAATCTACTCTTCGCACTTCCTTGGCAAGAACTCAATCGATGATATCATTGAATTGTAATTTCCCTTTGCCAATGAAATTTCTAACTGTCGCTCTCATAGGTTCCTAATTATTTGGTAAAGAGACTAAAAGAATGAGAGCACAAATCTCATCATCAAAATTGATTTCAACATACGTCAATTGCGAGATGATTGTGTCGAACTCTTTGATATGTGCAACTACTGAAGCACCTTATCTCATCTTTAAATTAAACAACTTACTCATTAAATGAACTTTGTTATTTGCTGATAGTTTCTCATATATATTAGGCATGATGCTCATCATCTCTGCTATGGTCTCTGTCCCTGCCACATTATGAGCAACGTTCCTTGTTAGCATCAATCGAATTATGTCTAATACCTATCGATCAAGGGCTTTTTACTCATTGTCCTCCATTTTCTCTGGTTTCACTCGTGACAGAGGCTGATGTAATTTCTTGCTATACAGATAATCTCTAATATGCAATCTCCAGAATGAAAAATCTGAATCGTCGAATTTGCTGATACTGGGTCCCAATCTATCTTCTCTAGCCATCGCTTCTTACTGTTGACTTTTCATATGTGTGGACAGTGTTATATGTGTGAATAGTATCACATTTGTGAATAGTATTATATATGTGAATAGTATCATATGTATAAACAATACTCAATCTGGCGCTCTGGTGCCAACTGTTAGGGAAATAACATCCCTAGTAGACACACAAAATTACTGAAGCAAAATAAGAAGATACACAATTTACGTAGTTCACTAATTAAGTTACATCCACAGACTAGGAGCAAAGATGAAATATATATGCAAAACGGGAGACCTAAGAGTCTGAAGCCATGGCACTGGTCTCTTGGAGCCATGACTTCTAATCTCTAGAAGTCTGGGGTAGAAGATGGAAGAGAAATGAGAAAAAAAGTACGAAAAATTAGAAAAATGAGTTGGCGTCACGGTGCTGGAACCTTGGCGCCGCAACACCCAGTTTCTAGAGGATTAAAGTAATTGTAGCAGGAAGATAGCACTACAGTGCCACTCCTCTTGTGTTGCAGTGTCCGACATGCATAAAACCAACGTTTTGAGGATTTTTAACCTAATTAGACGCTGAATTGGTCCTAGTTTGGCCCTTTATGCCTCATAAGATGACTTTTCTATATAAAGGAACTTCTAGGTCATAATTAAGGGACGTTAGACTCAATTCCAAGAGAGAGAAATAGGGTTGATGAAGATCTTTAGTGTTTGAAGATACCGAGGAGTTTCATTTAGAGATTCCACCAGCCATATACAGTTTAATCCAGCGTTTTCTCTTCTTTTTCCTTTGAATTCAACTATCTAGCATGATGTTTAACTTGTTTGACTCTATGAACATATTAGGCTAGGGTTTTTAGTTAGTTAAGGGCTATTTCAAAGCCCTAAGTATGGTGCATAATTAACTTGTTTCATATTTCAATATATTGCTATTCATCAAAGTTGTTATATTTTTCAATTGATATTTCCCTTATGATTTATGTGTTAATTTATTTAGATATACGACTAAATTATTAATACATGATTCAATAGCTAAGATTTTGAATTAATGTTTATTATATCTAAACCACTGGTAGCAAATCTATGATTGATGTGATTGTTTGACATATTAATTGTAGAGAAGAATATAGTCTAAGTTTGTGATATGCATTTGCATGATTAAGGATCTAGATTAATCAAATTTTTGGTTTAATGCTTCACTCAAGTTAGTCCTAGAGTGTTTACCTAGGCAATCTAGTTGAAAAATGTTAATTATCTGGTTAACGTACAATCTAATAAGAGACGTGATAGTGATGCGTTCGTAAATTATCTAGGATTAATGGCTTTGAGAAGTAGTTAATTGGAGTCGCTAGTTAATTGGAATCTATATTTAGTGGTGGAAAATAATTTTAACAAAGGTTTTATTTATTGAGTCTAATTTGTTTATCTTTGATATTTGCTTTAGTTATAGTTTATTAATTAATCTTTATTTTATTTGTAATTTCAAAACTCCTATTTGTCCAGTAGCATTTTAGGTTAGTTTAGGTAAATTCAATAATAATACTAGTTCTCTATGGGATCGACTCTTTTTTGCCACTGTGCTAGTTTACTAGGATAGTTATAGGAAAATTAAATTATATTTGGTTGTCTGACGACGCACTACTTACCTGACTGCAAATTTCACCCAAACAATAAGACTTGACCAGTATATTGGCACGGTATTGTACCCACTAGCATATGATACATTACTTTATCATGTTATACATATGAATTATATTTGTCATTTTTAATTATTTTTCCTATATTAAAGTGTTTTCTATTCATTTTTCTTTTTAATTTTCTTATTTTTCTCATTTCATAAGATGAGATTAAAAGTATAATTTTTTCAATTAAACAATAGTAACACACCTAGCATTATAAGTAATATTGCATGCTATTTATTTGTGCAGCCTCATTTCTATAGCTACAATTAATATAATTCATGTAGAAGCTAAGTATGTAATGTGACTCAAATTTATAGCTATACTCTATTACCAAATTTGTTTATTTAACATGTGGGACTAATACCAAGACCAACGGTATTTAAAATTGTGACTACGTAAAATTCTAAATCTATCAAATATTGAACTTTGTACATTCGGTTAGAGTGTTTTAAAATTTGTTTTTCTCTTTTACATTCTGTATATTACAAAAATATCCATGTTACTTTTATTTATTTTTAACTTTAAAATGCCTCACATAGTTCTCCTTAGTTTGTTGTTTATGCTTAGTATATTGTTCTTGTATCTAATCTCTATTTCGCTGTATATATATATATAGGTTGCCAATCTGGTAGGTATTTTTTTTTTACCTATGTGTAGGTATTTTTTTTCTAGCCGTTGGATTATCATCTAACAATGATCTAATGGCTAAAATAAGATGCATGAAAAGACGTGCATCATTAATTCTTTTTCTCTCTCCTACTTTTTAATATAAAAAAATGTGCAAAAATTTTTTTCATTAGCCCAATTGATACCTATGCATAGGTAAAAAAAAAAAATACCTACTGGATTGGTGCCCATATGTGTCTGTGGGTTTGGTTTAAATGGTTACAATAATATTTACTCATGAATGATTACAATAGTTTAAGCTGTTAGATCTATATTCTATAGTTGTGATTAGTTTGGTGGTTGGTCAAAAATATTTAATGCTATTTATTAGCATTATTTATTAGCATCAAAAGAATTTAATGCTATCATTAATTTTTTTTAGTAACCATTCATAGTAAAAAAAAAACTGAAACCATTGAAAATTTGCAACCGTTTGTGTAGGTGCAATCTAATCCTACCACGTACGCAATATTAGGCTTAAAACCCACTTTTCGACTTAAGTCTTACTTTGAGGACCTTTACAGATAGGCCTTGGCCTTCATTAAGGCTCAAGACCACGTATACCACATCTTTGTGTTCAAATGATGCCTAATCAATGCTCCAAAATTTGCAACTGATAGTATAGGCGTAATCTAACTATACCACTTACTCAATATCAGGCTCAAAATGCACTCTTCGACATGTTTAAGCCTTACTTTGAAGACCCTTACAGATGGGCCTTAGCCTTCTTTGTAGCTTAGAATCACATAAACCCATCTTTGTGCTCAAGTGATGCCTAATCAATGCTCCAAAAAGTTGCAACTAATAGAATAGACATAAATCTAATCCCATCAATCTCCCAATATCAGGCCTAAGAACACACACTATGAATACTATCCGTTTAGGCCTTACATCGAAGATATTTACATATGGGCTTAAGCCTTCTTCAAGGTCCGAATTCTACCCAGTTAATCATTACTTCGAAGATCTAAACAGATGTTTCTAGATTTTTTATACGCCTGGGACCACATAGGTCCATCCTTATAATTAAGTGATGCCCTTTATCATTCTCTCTATTTTAGAAATATCCCCCTATAAGGCATTAAAATGAAGAGAATAAAAACTTTTATATCATGGACATATAAAAATAACTAGAAAATTGTTATGCAAGAACAAAAAATGGCATCATGACAATGTACCCCACCTGCCATTTGCCTATATGTACATGTGGTACAAACTTTTCAAGTGTCTATAGTATAATCACCCAACGTTGTGCAAGTGAACTGCTGTTGTTTTGTTGTGCGTCTTCAATATGGTTTGGATAAGTGTCCAACACGAAAAAGAAAATCCAATAGCACTCTTCTTCCCTAAACCGGCAGCTGGTCATCTTAATTTATAACTACTTACTTTATTCTTTATTTTTGGGAGTGTTGATTATTATTATTGTTATTATTTCTTCCAAAACTCGTATGTTTTACTTGCTTGTTCTTTATACTTTATACTTGGGGGTTGATTGTGGTCATCTATTATCCAAAAGTTTCATTTTCTATTAGATTGCTATATTCTCTTGTCTCCCTCGCTTGAGGAGTGTTCCAATTTTTATATTTATTTTTTTAAAAGGTGGGTTGTTGAATGGACAGAGGAGTGGACAGTCTCTAGATAGGGTAGATTAATATAAGCTCTAGGGGTATGTTTATTCTTAATAGGTAGAAATAAAATGAGATTTCGAAATAAGATATCTATCATGTATTTACGTACTAACTAATTATATACGAAAGAGAATACTAGCGTTTTTCATTATTTTTTGTTCTCTTTTATTCTCTTTATTGATTAGTAAATCAACTAGGTCTAACGGTATACAAAATCACAAAATCATATGAAAGAGAATGTTAGCCTTCCTCATTATTTCTTATTCCCTTTCATTCTCTTTACAATTAGTAAATTAATGTTTATTCCCATCCATTCTCTTTCCAAATTGCATTAACCAGATCAAAGTTATTTAATTTAATTTTTATATTGTCAAGTTTTATCATATATATTTGAATTAGTTCGAAATTCTTTACCGTTTTACCTTTTATATTTTAATTAATAAATGTTTGACTTTAGAAAATAATTTTTCGAAAACTATATAGTGTCAAGTTTTATCATATATATCTGAATTAGTTCGAAATTATTTACCAATAAAAGTTTGACTTCCGAATAAGGCAAGGGCCGCGCGAACGCAGGCCCCCACTACCACAAATTATGACGTTGGCTCTCCCAGCTTGAGGAGACCACAGGCTAGCACCCCTCCAAAGTGCAATGGAGGTCACTCGCCTAGGCCACGAGCCTTCTTGATCGCCCGTTGACCCCGTCCAGGTAAGTATGTTCCAACGTTGTGTCTGACCCACATTCATATCTGGACTCCCATGTCTGGTATTTGCTTCTTTCCCATGTGGGACTAATCCCTGCTGCTCTCAATACAAATCACAGGGTTTCAACTTTCAACTAGTTGATTAGGCAAATGTGTTTTGTCAAATATTACAAACAAGCTACTATATATACTGCACTCGGATTCAAGGTAAATCCAAAATTATAGGAAAGTTTTCAGTTGTGGCTATAATATTGTAGCGTTACTATTTTCTCGTTAATTTGTTTATAACTAATCTTATTAGTATCATCAAGTGCTATAACTAACACAAAATCGACAGAAGAAAAATACTATAAGAAAAGCTCAAAAAGTTCCCATAAAATTAAATAAAGAATATAAATACATAGAGCTTAGAGCTAGCAGCCTAATAGTAACATTCAAAATAAATTAATAAATAAATAAACTCTCGTATTTCTTATGTGGGCATCTTAAAGCGGCACAATGGACAGTAATGGCTAGTACTTAACCACCGTACAAGACAAATTTCATGAAACTCATGCATACAAGGCATACGGGTCACCGTGAACCCTTCATCAATCTGCTCCAAACAAATTGTGCATGTTAAATTCTCACTCGAATCCAGTAATGTTCTTCGTACCAAATCGGCTAAGGATGACTCAGAAGCTGGCACCATATGGCAATATTCTCTCCAATACTCGTCAGAGTACAATATTACACTAGAGACTTCAAGTTCCACGCTCATCACCCACTTACTAGTGTTGGTAAAACCATGTGACAACCGATTGTACTCCAACAGATTATCTACTATACCATCAAATATTCGAGCCGAAATCGCTATCTTTTTTAGTAAACTAACTTGTAATGATGCCAACAGCTCGAGAAGTTTCGAAAACACAATCTTCAAGTCGTCGTCCCGCGTAGAAAGTCGTAGCTCTGTGGTAGGTCCTGTGATTCGAGTTTGAGTGTGGTGATGATGTTGATCATCTCCGTTGGGACTATGACGATGACATTCATAGTGGATGGAGTTGGGATGAATACTGAGTTGAACAATAGGATTGAAGCTTGTTGTTCCTGAATTAACATCAAGTTGCGCCTCGATCGTGCTTTCATGCATGACATCTACCTTAAATTCTGTAATTACACGACGAGTAATGGCCATGGTGTGGTTTTTTCTTTTTTGGGTTTGGAGTGGCTATAGCTGTTGTACCGTTTGGATTGCTAGGACTGTATTTATGAGAGGGGTGTTGATGATGTGATATTAAGGAGCAGAGAGAGATTTTTATATTAATTTTTGGGCATATGGGTGGAAGAATTTGTTCCGAGCACAATTACTTAATTTTTTTGCTTCTAGTCCGAGTCGGTGATGATACACTTCGCAATTAACAATTTATTAAACATAAAACTCATTCTTATACGAATTAGTATTATTAAGCTATCACAAATACTAATGTTTATATATTATTTGTAGTCTTATTCTTATATGACATGTTATTGTTTATCTAATTATTATTTTGGTCTTTCTTTTTCAATGGATTCTTTTAGCTTTTGTAGCGCCTCCTTAATTAAAGGTTTCCTAATTCAACTAGAAGTTAGCTAAGGGATTAGTGAGAGTTTTTGTTACACACTAGGATAGTTGAGTTGTACTAGGACTCCTAAATAGAAATTATAAGTGCTAGACTTCTATTAGGATTAGTATTCCTATTGCTATTAGGACTAATCTGTTTTGAAACTCTATAAGTGAACATTTAATTTACCCAGATTTTGAGTGAGTAATAGTTAAAGCAACAATCTACTTGGTGAGATTGGCTTTTGAGGCTTCTAGGATGTGGAAACTTAGATTGTGATTACTCTCTACTTGCTAGTGATTTCTTGTGGACGTAAGTAGTTTAGTCAAATTAACCACGTTAAATTCTATTATGTACTTCATTTCTATTTATGTGTGTGCGGGTAGATCAAAATTCAATATATAATTAATATTAAAATTATGTTCTTAACTAATGTGTTGTATAAGTTGAATAAGAGTTTTGGAGAAGATCTATAGGTTCAAACAAATATAAGTTGAATAAGAGTTTTGGAGAAGATCTATAGGTTCAAACAAAAGAGGAAAATATTATGAATGGACTAAGAAAATCAAAGATAGGGTAGAGAAC